>LR750970.1:0-102922 GCA_902729485.2 Mus minutoides | reverse complement strand
ATAGGGTTGAAGACCCCTTTAGCTCCTTGGGTACTTTCTCTAGCTCCTTCTTCCTTGGGAACCCTGTGTTCCATCTAAAAGCCGACCGTGAGCTTCCGCCTCCATGTTTGCCAGGGATTGGTATGTTTTCCCCCGAGACCGCTATATCCGGGCCCTTTCAGCACCATCTTGCTGGCATATGATATAGTGTCTATGTTTGCACCTGCACAACTTTATTCTGTACTGCTCTCTGGAATTCAGGTCCCCTTTAAGGCTCAGCACAGAAATGAGCACTTCTCAGACTTGGAACCAGAGATTCCCCCTGAGAGCTAATGATCAGTTCTCTATCTGACCTGCCCATTGTGTATGCTGTTACCTTTTAAGGACTTGGAGGTTCTTTGATTTTGTGTTCAGCATGTTTTATGTCTGCTTTATTGATCTTAATTATTTTTAAAATATCAGGTAGTGCTTTGTTACATCTCTGAATCCTCTTGGAAACTTGAGAAAGTATAAATATTTAGTTAATAATTGTCAAGAGAATGAATAAATGACAGTGTAAACAAATGAGCAAATGACTAAAAGCAACGAAAGGGCAACACAACAAAACTAGCTTGGCAGCCACACTCGGAACAATGGTGGCTGCTCATCCTTACTCGAGGAGTTATGAGAATTAGATGCGGTAGCTTACATTAAGAGAGAAATATTGTGCTGCAAAGGACTTAGAAAAAATCCAAAATTGTGATCATTTTCCACACTTAGTGACAGAAAGAAATTAACTCTGTGTGTCTATGTGTAAAAATTCCCGTCACTGTAACTTTGTATCTCTGCACACTGGAGAGGCTGATATGGAGACAAGCCTTCACTATGACTCAGATGGCATGGCTGACTTAGCCTTCTCTTACATTTCTGATTTTTGTGATTTTTATCTACAGGCCCTCTCGCTATTAATCATGAGCAGCTTAACTGTGGACACATTAGAGATGAAAAACTAAGATGAAAGATATATGATAAATGTGGCTTTAAAAACCCTTCTCTGCTTAATTTTTCATACTTATCCATCAAAAATAGCACCTCTGGTAATGAATACTTAGCTCTAACATTTTTTTTTGGCTTTAAGACAGTAATCCATCTTCTGGGATGATATCTGTGAAACAGCTTAGGGACTGCTGCGTGTGTGGGAGAGGGAGACAGAAAACAGTTTACACGAAAGGAAAAAAAAAAAAAAGAAAGAAAAGAAAGTAGAGAATGTTCAAATCCCAGCTTGGTCCCAGGCTTCGGTGCTGGTCAATAAATGTGGTACCAGGATATAAACAAAACATTCCAGTCAGCATTATGTCAGCCTTCGGCACAAAGGTCATTCATCACTGTACATTAACGTCCCGAGCACCTGTAAAATCTGATGTGCATTCTTTCAGGCCATTTTTTTTTTCAACTTGGTGTCTGTCAGAGATACCCCCCACTATATGTACATTATTTATGTTGGGGGGTAGCTTTCTAAATGTCACCCAAATGAATTAGCATCACGCTGCGCCTCGGAGTTAAGAGAGTCGCCATGTGCACTTATGTGTTTTCTCCCCCTGAATACTGACACATTTATATCCTTTCCCCGTCTGCTCTGGCCTTGGCAGGGATGCATAGTACAAGCAGTTTATTTTACTATGACATGGTGACAAAATAGAACTTTATTTATGTGAAGCTGACTAAAAATGCCCTGGCCAAAAAAATATGACACCAGCTAAGGAAATCTAATAAAACCTCTGGTAGAAATGGTGTAAAGTATAGAGTTTTATTTGGAACTTAATGAGGTTGGTAACGCGCACTGTACCTTACTGTGTCACCAAACAGCAACAGGCCAGTGTCGCTCAGGATTTTATCCCTAAAACCAGTCCAACCTCTGTTAATTTAATCAACCACCTTCAACTTCGCGGCATCCATTCACTCATTAATTCACCCGTCTAATCTACTAACAGTAGAATCCCGCATATCTGCATTATGTAGATGAAAAGGCTTCGGCTGACATGGAATCATTTTAATTGGTATCTATGAGTTTATGTGAGGATTCTGGCCAAATTAATGCGCAAATTATAGGAATAGTCACGAAAACAAAGGAGAGGATGGTGATGGTGCCGCCTCCAAAATTTGGATCGATGAACTGTTTATGTTAAATATTTTATCATTCAATAAGATGCTTTATAGAGTGGTCAAAAGGAATACTTTCACATTTACCTTGACTCACTCACAGGGCATTTTTAGCTGATGGTCTAAGGAAGTATGTGGCCCTTGCTTAAAAAAAACATAAAACAAAACTGCCATCAGTATAGGCTTCAAGATAAGTGAGGCTGGTAGAGGGAACTGGTTTGGCTTCTGGATCCTGAGCCATCTGCATCCAACAGGACTAACTCAAAACAGGACACTCCCTCTCTGAGAACTCACTAAACATTCCAGTTCCTATCTTGCTATACTGATGTAGGCAAAGGGGCGATGCTTCACCTGCTTTTACAGCTTGCGAATAAAGCTTCTAAATCAGAAGAGCATGTACTGTCTGTCTGTCCAGGTTTCTTAGGACCTAGGCCTCTTAGTAAGTGTAGCTCCTCATAAAGCCAAAAAGGAAGGAAAGAAGGAAGGAAGGAAGGAAGGAAGGAAGGAAGGAAGGAAGGAAGGAAGGAAGGAAGGAAAGGTGGGCATTTAGGTCAGTGTTTAGTGATCTCTTCTTTTCTTCTGCTGTCTTCCTTAACAAAATAGACTATAAAAGTAGGTTAAATTGAAGTCTAAGACAAACTTAAAGAACGTAGATCTAAATATCTAATCTGATACTGAGGACAACTAAGAGTCATTAGTATACTTTCTACTATGTACCAGGACACGAATCGTTATTGTATAGTCCGCTGAGGAAGGAATTTGCCAGAGCCTAAGGACCCACATTTGATTCTCCAGATCCCATGCAAAACCAGGCACCGTGGTACATATCTGTTATTCTGTACTGTTGGGACCATTGTACCACAAAAACAGGGCCGTGCTGGGAGCTGGCAGATCAGCTAGCCTAGGGTACACAATAGCAAATATCATAACAGGGTGAAAGGGAAGATCTAACCCAGGGTTGTTCTCTGTCCTCCTCATACGCACACACAAGCATACACACACACACACACACACACACACACACACACACACACACACACACACACACACACCATATAGACTTACAAAGTAATAAAACCAGTGACCAAGAAGTAGCCTGAATGCCTATCTTCCTCTGGAGTATTAAAATGAGAATAGACTGTTGAACTTTGAGCCAGAAGAAATGGGCTAGGGTCCTCTTGCTAGTAGCTGATCAGATACTGTCCAGCAGTTCACTTAATTCTCTGGTTCTTAGATTTCTCACCTGTTCAATAATGACAGAGCACTGTTCCTGCTGGACTGTTTAAATGGGGTGGATGTGAAATCTAAGACAACTGTGTTGTACAGGTTCATGGATGCACCCTTTCTGCTTTCGATATTTAGAAGGGAAACATGTAATCGTATCATCTAATGCAACACTTCTCACTCTTTAACCATTGTCTAGCTTCACAGCTAACTCTGTTGCTCTTTGTGTAATCATCGGAATGCCATTCCTATCTAATTGTAACTATATCATTTCACTATTTCTAGCACTTAAGCTTTGTGTTATCATGGTTTGGGGGAATTGAGAAATTTATTCAGAATTCCTAGGATAATAGGGAGAATGAACAGTATTGAGAAAATTCAGCTTTTGTAAAACTGAAAGCCATATTACCATGTTTGAGGCTCATGAGGGGGCGAAAAGGAACAGGGAAGGTACTAGGTAGACATGGTGGGAATGGTGAATGTACTCATACTTTTCAAATTGTAGTAAAATTTATACTTCATTATGTATCTCAAATGCCATTTAATTATAAATTGCTTTTGTTCTTTGAGGCACGGTCTCATGTAGACCAGGCTAGTCTGGATCTTGCTATTGTAGGGCTGAGAGTCACCAGAGACAGCTGCATCTGTCTCATCCTCCAGTCTCCTTGCCACTGGCACGGCCTCGCCTTCTCTTCTGATTCTTCCTTCCTGCACCATGCTTAATTCATCCTGGTCCTTCCTTCCATTTTGAGACTCAGCCTCTCTAAAGATGACCTCCTCCTCATTCTTTGAATTCCCTGCAATTTACAGCACAAGGCACATAGAGCTATGAACCGCAGTTATGCACGTAGCCCTGTTTACCAGCAACAATCATGGTCATCGCCCAAATGAGCACCAATGTCTATGGAAACAGTGATCTAAACAGGCATACGCCCGTCTTCAGGCTCCACAGGCCTAGAGCCATGCTAATTACATACAACTCTTGCTTTGTCCCAGTCATTATGAAGAAGGAAGTCCATACAGTGTAGAACACAGCGACCTGGTTGCTCATGTGGAATTTTGATAAATTCTTACACGGGATGCTCTCACTACTGAAAGAGAACTAGTTATTGTAGTTTATACCTTGCTTGAATATTTTCTATAAAGGACACTCAAGAACCACACTTCTACCCTATTCTGAGACTTTGCTGAGAAAAAGACCTTAATTAAACAGGTCCCAGAAGTTCTTTTAAAGGGGCATGGTCCATAGAGTGACTGGTCTTTTTTTTTTTTTTTTTTTTAATCCAGTCTTCATATTGGCTCCCTAAGTGTCTGTGGCTTCAGTCTCATCCTGCAAGTTCTAGTAACATTGACCTTTCTACCATCCCAGCTCCATTGCTGGTAAGTAGTAAGATCTCCAGCTGGCTCTTAAAGATGTGGGTCACTATGAGGGAAGGTAAAGGAAACGCATGTCCTTCTACAGTTGGAAAACAATGCCTTAACCCTGTGTACATGAATACCACAGCAAATAGAGCACATCACCTCACCGAACACTGACTCAAACTAGGGCACTACGAACAGCTGTCTGAAGGACTGGCATGGTCCCTCTCAACATTGGAAATAAAACTTCCCCAGGAACAGTGCTGGAAGGAGAATTAGAGCCTCATGTCAGTCATTAAAAAGCTTTGCCCCTTCTTGGAAACATACCATGTTCCTAGATTGAATTCTTGTCAGATGCAATCTGGGACAATTGTAGTGACTTCGAGAATAACCACTGTCCTCCCCCCCTCCTCATCCTGTTCTGTCCGGCTACCACAGTCCACACACTTCAGTTGATATCTTTGTTCACATCCATGTTTCAGAATAGAGGGTTCAAACTATTCCCAGGCATGGTGTTTTAAAAACACAGGCAAATAGTACCACATTTAACTCAGTTACTGAAGAATCTAGAAGTAATTAGAAAAGTCCACTCTCTCTTCTTTGCCTGTTTGCCTTGTGGGACTGAGCAACTGCTAGATCCTTGGACTTCCATTCACAGCTGCTGCTGACCATTGTTGGAAGTTGGACTGCAGACTGTAAGTCATCAACAAATTCCCTTACTATACATAGACTATCATTAGGTTCTATTACTCTAGAGAACCTGACAAATACAGAAGTTGGTTTTATCTAGAAAGCAAAGTAGAACTTATCTCGATCGAACTAAACATTATTATTTTATATTGTACTAAGTGATCGGAAAGAACAGAGGACTCCCACTATCTAAGAAACCACTTCGATCTACATAGTTTGTGTTGCTTTACTTGGAAATTATTAAATATTAATATTATACTACGATTACTAGGAAATTACTAAGATCTTGACCTCCATCTTCAATTTTCTGTATAACAAGAAAGTTAGCCAGAAATTTTCCGTTAGCAGTTGGGCAGAACCATTAATATGAATAGAAGTATGTTCAGATTTTTGGCAGGAAAGTGATTGTGAGACCTGACCTGGCAGCAGCGTTTAAAGTCTTATTACGGCCGTTTTTATATTTTGGAGTCATTAAAAAGATTGAAAAAAAAAGTCAAAATGTTCCAGAAATATTTTCCCATTTCTTCTGGTTATAGAATAGTGCTCCTTTCCACAAACACTTAGTACACACACACACACACACACACACACACACACATAGTATGTTAAAGAAGTTAAAGCAAAGATAAGTGAAAATCTATTACATTTGTTCTATTTTTAAAATGTCCCCTTTCCTGTTTTATTCCCTAAGGCCATGCAAACTCACTACTTAGATCACGGGAACAGAGGGTATAAAATGGCCTTTGACAGTTTAGGGTGACTCTGAGCAGCATGTCAGCAGAGAAGGTATTTACAGCTGACATATTAATGAGAAAATTTATATTTTAAAACTATAGATTATTGGTGCAGGGACAATAATAGCTCTATTTCTTTTATCACAAAGATACAAAGCCATGCATAGGGTCGGAATCAACATCCATGACCAGAGAGGCCGTTCCCTGGTTCTAAGAATCCCCTTGGTAGAAAGTGAGGTTTGATGCCTCCCTGCAGAAAAGTGGCATCTGCAACCTTTGACCTCGTGACTCTGCACACCCCTCAGGGATGATAAGAGGATGTTCCCCTTTGCAGAGAGCGGTTAGCTACAGTAGGCACATGCCACAGGCACTTGGTGAGAGTAGACTTGCTGCTCTCGTCTCTTCTCCATCTCTCCTTTGAATCCTTTACAGGCTGTACTTTCCTGAGTTTCTGCCACCTTCCTTTTCCAAAGCTTCTTTTGAATATATATGATTTCATAGTTTGAGTCCATAAAAAAAAAGACAATGGGTAAACATGTTGTAATAAAAACGGTCTTATCACTTTCTTATAAATTAACTATCATGGAATGAAATCAATTATCAATAAACCATTTCTAAGTATACTCATCCTAACTTGTGAATTAATAGCTTATTTATAATCAGAATATTAAATGCAAGTCAATGAATATAAAATTTTTGTCAGCAACTCTACAAAGTAGGCTAAGCATTTCTCTCTGTATCTGCGTTCATTTTCTTAGTGAACCCTTTCATTAGGGACTATACAAAGCAGATCCCGCAGGGATGTTCAGAAATGCTTAATTTTATGTGGTTCATATGGCTGCTCTCTGCTGAGAGGCATCATGGAGTGCCTCCTTTGAGTGCTAATCTCGTGGGTGACAGAGCCAAGCCCTGAAATCATAAGAGGTTTTGTAGGCACCTTAGAGCACCATTTGCAGCCTTTGAACAAGTCGATTATATCCCCTGGAAGCAGTTTCCTCTGTTAGAAGACAGGAATTCTGGAAGTAGCACACTAACACCAGTCAAGCTCTAATGATCTTCCCACTAGAGGCACAGGAAAAGGACAATACCCTGACTGTGTGCCACCAACACTCAATGTACCCTGACTGTGCGCCACCAACACTCAAGGGATGCTCTCTGGCATTAAGCAAGAGTAGCTATAATTAGCAGTTGAATCAGTACCTTTGTATAATCACATAATTCCAGTGAGTGTGATCTCTTGAAACTATAATTTAGTTGCACACTTCAAAACTATAAACTATACATTATGTAGATATCTGCTTGGCTTTATTAAATCCAAATCACAGATGTGCTTATGATGGGAAATGCAACAATTTTCTTAGCTTCCAGTTCATCAATTTCATTCTGAGTTGAAACTCCAATTTTCTCTTTCCATTTGGATTGTTATATATATTTCCTCAGTTATCTAAGTTATCGTTCTCCTTCAGCTCCAGCTCTGTCTTTCAGGTTTCTAATCCCCATTCAGTTTTGAAAGCTCAAGGTAATTTAAAGGTGATTACAGGGGTGTGGATCCACTGCCTGCCAGAATGCTAGGTTGATTTCCCCCCCAAATTTCTCTTAGCTTAGTTTCCCCCTTGGCATCTCCAGAAAGTATTAAATTGAGGATAAATTAAATTAGCCTGTTCTATGCTGATCCACTAGAAACAGCTATGTTTCAATCAAAGGCCATCCTATTTTATATTTTACATACCATAATCTCATAGAGTAACATAGTCAATTTGCAATTCCACACTTGTTATATACACACACATATATATTATATATTTTTCTCACTCCACTCAATTTTATCTTAGAGTTTTGGGTTCTGTTTTTAATGTTTCCTCTTAATAAGACTGACTGCTTGCTTCTTTCTTTCTTTCTTTCTTTCTTTCTTTCTTTCTTTCTTTCTTTCTCTCTCTCTCTCTCTCTCTCTCTTTCTTTCTTTCTTTCTTTCTTTCTTTCTTCCTTTCTTTCTTTCTTTCTAAGGTGAGGTTTCCCTGTGTAACCCTTGCTGTTCTGGAACTTACTCTGTAGATCAGGCTGGAGATCCACCTGCCTCTGCCTCCTGTGTGCTGGGATTAAAGGTGTGTGCCACCACTGCCCAGTACAAGTGTTTTTTTATCGTTTAAAAATTCCTTAAAATGTCTCCACATTTAAGTTTTTACTTTGTGTATGTGTGCATGTGCATGATGTGCGGACATACATATGACAAAGTGCACTTTTGGGGGTCAAAGGACAACACTGGAAAATTGGGTTTCTCCTCTTATTGTATAGTTCTGGGGACAGAACTCAAATTCAGGTTCAGCAGCTAACACTTATATCCACAGAGTCTTCTTAATGGCTTCAAATTAATTTATTCATTATTCTTACAAATTCTTACTAATACAGTTCTTACCATTTTTATTCCCTTTGTTTTTAAATTAACTTTATTATAAAAAAATCTATAATTAAAAACACACATCAAAATGAACCAGACATAAAATCTGAGCATATTAATGAACTTCTTATCAGTTAGAAGAGGAAGTTATGAAGCTCTTGGGTCTTGTGCGGAATTTTACACATTCTCTATCAAATATATTTTCATGTACTTACACACCACCCAAAAGTGGGAAATTCATGACAGTGTTAGAATGAGAAAATTAGATTTATATCTTTCTTCATAACTTATGTCCATTATCTTCATTCAGTCATTCCTTACCCGCAATCATTAGCTTTTCTCGTTTTCTTTTCTATGTTATACTATACATATAATTTGCTATGTTTCTCTGTGTAATGCCATTTATATTTCTTTAGATCTGAATAGTATTTATATATACATATATATTCACTCATATATATATATATACATATATATATATATATATATATATATATATATATATATATATATATATATATATATATATATACATATATACATACTAGAACTCCATTATTCATCCATTTTTTGATAATATATATAGGCTGATTCAGTTTATTGATATAGTGACTAGGGTAGCAAAAAGAGAGAAACACAAATATTTAAGAAATTAAGTTCTTAATTTTAATAAAAGATATAGGTCTAATGAAGAAATGGGACTTAGAGAAAATTGTATATAACATCTAATTTCAACTCTTAAAGAGGCTCATTTGTTTTAAGCTTGTAAGTACAGAGTGCACTCACACAGGCACACACACACATGCAGGCACATGTGATGTGAGTGTTGGATAGGAGCAGTTTGAAAGGAAACTGTGACAGTTGAGACAGACCGCAATGGCGGAGTGACTATGGCCAAAGTACAAAGATGAACAATAAATAGTATTAAAAAGCATAACACTTTGTACAATATACACTAACATTCTTTTTAAAAGAAGGCAACAGAAGTTTAAACAGTCAACTGTAATATTCTGATTGGTTCGTATTTTAAAAAAAAAGTAGAATATTCTGGATCAAGGCCACTATTTCTTAGAGAAAACTATTTCCTTTCTGAGTTGATTCAAATAAATTTTTGTTAGAAATAATGTTAGATCCCTAAGCATTTGACAGCAATTTGTGACTAGGCTTTGGGTGTGGGATAAGAGCTGCACAAGGTTTTGGTAAGGGAAGGCTTGCAGACATTGAGAGTCATAAGCAACTTTTGCACAGGTGTCAAGCAAAGTTCATGGCTAACATCAGGTGACATTTTCAAGGTGGCTTATCTCCCAAACTTGCTACCCCAGGAGAAATATTTCAAGAAAGCACTCCCAAGCAAGAAAAGGAGAAAGAAAAGAGTGTGTGAGTGTGTGTGAGTGTGAGTGTGTGTGTGTGTGTGTGTGTGTGTGTGTGTGTGTGTCTGTCTGTCTGTCTGTCTGTCTGTCTGTCTGTCTGTCACAGGCAGGTGTGCCCTTCAATATTACCTCATAAACATCCCACCAGTTGGTGCAGGGAGAAAGGACCAACATGGACATAAATTACTAAACTCCTGAGTTATTTGGGAGGTTGTTTTGTTTTGTTTTGTTTTGTTTTGAAATGTATTCAGCTCAGATACCAGAAAAAAAACTATTGTGTGTCCTGAATGAGTCTCTTCCCACCAAGAGTCAGGGTCAAGAGCTCCAGATTTTGCTAGTTCTGTCACTGAGAAACTCACAGGAAGTGTCTCCATGTTTCTCTGTGTGTACATATGATTCTTCTACCTCACCACTCACTGTTTCTGATTCCCTGTCACTACACTTGAATACCCACTGTCATCTGTCCTGGGGAAAGTTTCTTAAAGTTGGCGATTTTTTCAATTGGGATAGATTTGGGAGGGACAAGAATCTTTATCTCTTCACTATCACCTCCTTTTTTGGCACCTCCTTCAATGATCTTTGTGGAATTCTGCAATAAGTAAATAAACAACAAATGCCTGAATCAGGTAGCAAGAAAAGATTCCCCTCAAGGGATTCCACAGTCAATGAAACCCTCTATACAGCAAAAATACATTTCCCTGTGACTTTTTATTTCTCTTTAGCTTAATCTAGATATATCTGTGTCTACCTTGAATCTTGTAAGATAACTTGGTTTTTATCTTGGTTTGTGGAGAGTAAAGGACAAACCTTACAGGTCATGCCATAGACCTGACCCTCCAGCCTGGGAAAGAGTTAGGCGTGTCTGCATATTTGTCCATCTCTCACATTCCCACAAATGAACTCTTTCTTTTACTGGTCTTTATGTCCTGTATTTTTTACATGATAAGTCTTAGTAGGGCTTCTTGTCTTTGTAACTTTTGACTCTAAATGTAGCAAGTTTCTGTTGAAACACAAGCTATTAATACAACTTGGTAACCATTACTCAATAGGATTGCTAAGTCAGAGTTGTGTTGGTCTTGTAAATCGCACATAGCCTCTCCCCACCCACTAGGGAGGGACTGCAGGCAGATGTTGTCTGTTGCCAAGCAAGCAAATCTGTCTCACTCTTAAAAGGTGCCTCTTGCTACTATTGCATCATAAGGCATATGAAATAGATGTAATAACGAGTTTCCACTTTCTCAATGATGCACCAATTACATGTCCATGGTAACCAGCAACAACAGACAAGCACTGAGTGGTGGATACTGGAGACATCAAAATGAGATAAGGAAGGAGGACATGGGGTGCTGGGGTGTGCATTTGTATGTGTATGTATTACAATTCTCAGTATCAGATGATTGAAATGACATCCCTTGAATGTTCCCCAAGAAAAGGGGACAAAAGAAGGGACATTGAGGGTGTGAGAATGGGAAGCTGTGAAGCATTTAAGAAGCAAAACAATCAGAAGGATATGCAAGTTAGTGCATCTGTGCTGAAAGGAATAAGTGTGCATAAACCAGAATGGGAGGGCAGGCTGGTAAGGAATATTCACAACATGAGGT
This sequence comes from Mus minutoides, assembly GCA_902729485.2. Taxonomy (NCBI): domain Eukaryota; kingdom Metazoa; phylum Chordata; class Mammalia; order Rodentia; family Muridae; genus Mus; species Mus minutoides. The sequence continues at coordinate 91,431 of LR750970.1, read as the reverse complement.
AAAGTCAAATATTCCTGAAGGAAGGAAAAGAAAAAAAGAAAACGGGGAGCAAATTCTAAATTTACATCTATTATTAGTCCACGTGCAGAAGGGTTCTTTTCCTTCATAGCCAGAGAGGAGAGCTAAGTCCCCTATCCTGAGGGTGGGAGGTCCTGTTGATTGACAAGTATTCACTGGTGAGTCACAGTCCATCATTCCTGACAGTTCCAGGTTATTATTTCATGTAGTGGAGCAGTGAATGCAATGGTTAGAAAGGGATGGAGAGAGCCTGAGAAAGGAGCTTAGGCGCACAGAGCAAAAGCCACCTCCACGAAACAGGAAGTCTTTTCTCTTGTCAGAGCGTCATCCATCACGCTGGGGGGAAACGGCGGGGAAATAACCTACTACTCCTTAATAGGCTTCTGCACAGAGAGCGGCTTTGAAGCAGCAGCTGCCCACAGTAAATTTCACTGACCCTTAGAGCCTTTCTTCGAGTTCTCCAACTGTTTTGTCTCCTGAGCTGCAGCCCAGTGTTGGGTCCAAGTCCTAGCACCTGACTAAACTAAGAAGCCTGTCGATGAGAATGGAAATCGTTCCATGATGTTGTCTTTTCTGAGCTACCCCAATAGTGAGACATGATGCCATTCCATCTGGTCATAAAATGTATTCTTTCCCAGGGAGAAGAAGCTCAGCCAGGGATTTGTATTTTAAGGTCTAGTGTTTTACTGTACATGTATCAAAGTACTGTGAAATACAGCCCAATCCTTGCATGATGCAGCCAAGAAGCCGGGTCTTCCCCATAAACCAGAATTAACAAGTCAAATAAGATCATAGGCCTTTAGAGGTCACCTAAGAATTAATTTCTTTTTAACCACAAAGTTTCAGAGACATGAAAACCCAAATGATGGTGTTAGAAATGAGCAGAGTGGAAACTTAGAAAATACATTTGAAGATTCAGATTTCAACTTTTTAAATACTTTTCACATATTTCATTTGATGCCTAGGGTTGATATTCCAGAGCTCCTTATGCTGTGGGTGGTTGTTTTTCTAAGAGCTAGGGGCAGACTGTCCAGGCTCTTCCTACCTTATCTTAGAGCCTGTTTCCCATGCAGTCAACAGAACTTCATGAAATGAGGCTGAACCACAGACTGCAGTCTTCCTGGCATAAGGATGTCTGAATTCACACTGTGGTTTTTAATTCTTCTGAGAGGAGTGTTAGAGGAAATCTAAACCTTGAGCACTGTCCTGATTCTTCTGCTCCAAGCAGAGGAAGGAAAGCAGAATTCTGCTGGTCCGTGCTTTCCTAGTTGATATGTGTTAGCACCTTTGGGCAAGGCTTCAAAGTCGATTGTCTCTACTAGCCTTGAACGAATAGTCAAATATGTTTTTATAAAACTGTTGAGAGTATTAATTTAATGGACTCATCTTGGATTTCACTCACCTTCCTTAGCCATGAAAATTCCAGGAGGAAAACAATATGATATATCAACAATTTTTTTTTATAATATGAAGAAGAAATTCTTTTAACTGTGTTTTGGGATCATCACCGTACATCACAGTAATCATAGACTGGATAGGTTTCATATCTTCTCTCCCGGAGGTATGATACCTCCTTACCACAAGATATCCAGAATAGGTGCTTAAGAAACAGGCTGAACTCCGGGCAGTGGTGGTGCATGCCTTTAATCCCAGCACTTGGGAGGCAGAGGCAGGTGGATTTCTGAGTTCGAGGCCAGCCTGGTCTACAGAGTTAGTTCTAGGACAGTCAAAGCTACACAGAGAAACCCTGTCTCAGAGAGAAAGAAAGAAAGAAAGAAAGAAAGAAAGAAAGAAAGAAAGAAAGAAAGAAAGAAAGAAAGAAAGAAAGAAAGAGGGGGGAAGGAGGGAGGGAGGGAGGGAAGGAAGGAAGGAAGGAAGGAAGGAAGGAAGGAAGGAAGGAAGGAAGGAAGGAAGGAAGGAAGGCTGAACAAGGAGTGGTGGTGGTGGTGCAAACCTTTAATCCCAGTGCTTTGGGAACCAGGAGGAGAAAGGTCTTGGAGACTTTCAGGCCAGCCAGGGCTACATAGAAAGATCCAGTCAAAACAAAAACAAAAACAAATAAACAAACAAACAAAAATAAGGAAAGGAAATTTAGGCTATGGAATCACTAATCCTGAATTGATAGATGAGCCAGGAATCATAATTTACTAGAGTATGCACCAAACTGAAAAATTACCTCATGTATGTGTATACCTTTAGAACAGCTTCAAAATAAAGGAAACCTTCAATTAATTTTATATTTTAATTACTAGTACAACAAAACCAAATAATTATGAACTAATTATATGCTAATAGCGAAAAGAAATTAAGTCAATAATTACCAATAATAACTGAAGAAGAGCACTGCTAATGAGTGCATTAGTCTCACAGCACAGGTTGACTCCAAGGAAGAATAAAATAAAAAGCCAGTATAGGGCAGAAGAAAAATAATAACAAAAACAAAACAAACCAGAAGGACTTAGCACTAAGTCTTAAGAGTCAAGATGGTATTTATTCCATGCCTACAGAAGCTGAACCATTTGAAGTGACTGGGTTTCAGTTATCAACTATTTTCAGTTTCATGTAACTCAGCCCAATAGTTGCATTTAGATAGCTTCCTGCTGACTTTTTTAAAAGGTAATAAGTTGCTTTTAGGAATATTACTAATGTTTAATTCTTTGAGAATTTTTTTCAAGATTTTTTTCTGAATTGAGGATAGCTCAGTAAATAGAGCAAATGCCTAGATTTTGAAGGTAGTGGATTCAATTCTCACCACTTCCCAATAGAACAAATCGTTAAAATACACAGCATCTTTGCATTTTAAGTCCTCGTTTACATATCATTTGCATATTCAAATATCCATGTCTTGAATATATTTAATTGGCTCTTGCCCAAAGTGACTCAACTGTCTCCTTGTAGCAGAGGAGATAAACACTGTAAGCTTGATGATTGTTTTGAGACAGAATTTCTTTATACAGCATAGGCTGGTCTTGCTTTAGTCTCTCCCATGCTAAGGTGTCAGTACAGTAAAGATTTTGATAGCTCAAGTAAAAGAAGCTAATGAGCTGATACAACCTGAGGAGCTTTCTGAGCGCCTTCCACATTTCCCAATTAGCACAACAGTGAGAATGGCAAGCTGCTGAGTGATTGATTCCCATGTTCCTGCTCAAAGAACCAGGCTTTTCTGAAGATGGCAGAATTATGAATCTCATAGTATTACCCAGTAATGAAAGTCTGTTTATGATTGTTATGTTATTAAAGAAGACACAAAGCTGGGTGCAGTTAAGTAAGCCCCAGAAGCTCTGGCTATATGATATGAGTTTAAAGCAAGCCTGGTTACATGGGAGACCATGTCTCAAAAAGGAATAAACACACACACACACACACAAATGGGGATCTGGAGATTAAGTTTTAGTTATGTGTATATAACTAGAATACACACATAGCTAAAATCTTTACCAAGCAGCAAACATATAAATTGTATGCTGGTAAAATAAAGAATACAAAAGTTATAAAAAGTAAGTAAAATACTGAACCTAACAATCAAGGATATTAAGTTATAGGCAGAAAGAGAAAACCAGATATAACAAATTATAAATAAGGTAAGGGGGGTGTTTGTTGCCTGACCAGGGAAGAGGGTAAAGAGACTGACCAGACAGTACATTTTCAAGGGACAAAGCAGCATAATCAAAGGTGGCTTCATGAAAAAATGATATTTGAGCATGCTCAAAATAGTCACCAAAGAGGGAGAGTCAGAGAGTTCAGAGAAAACAACTCGAGGGCCAGGTGTGGATGGCAAGAACTAGAGAAGCACAGTAAAATTGAAGTAAAACTGCCAGGAAAACACAGAGTACAGAGACTGGCCTGCAGGAAAAGCATTCGAGATCAGCTGGGACGCCAATCTAGAAGATTGCTGTCATCAAAGTTGTAAATTCGTGTCTCACAAATACAGAGGTGGATGCTCACAGCTATCCATTAGACGGAGCACAGGATCCCAAACGAAGGAGCTAGAGAAAGGACCCAAGATGCTGAAGGGGTTTGCAGCCCCATAGGAGGAACAACAAATGAACTAGCCAGTACCCCCAGAGCTCCCAGGGACTAAACTACCAACCAAAGAGCACACATGGTAGGACTCATGGCTCTAGCTGCATATGTAGCAGAGAAGGCATACAGTGGGAAGATGCCACAGCTTCAGGTGAGGATGAAATGGGGTGGATAAGTTCCTCATGCTGGAGGGACACGTGTGTGAGATGTTCAGCAGGGTGAGGAAGTTAACTCAGGAGAAAGGAAGAAGCACATTTGACAGCCAATCTTCTACAGCTGAGAATTAATGGATTTTCAGTTTATTGATTTAGAAAACATTAAATTAAGATAAAGGAAATTTTTAACTGGGAAAAGTCAACTTATAAGACAATGGAATATATATATATATATATATATATATATATATATATATATATAATAGATTTAAATTATTTTGATTATAAAATAAAATTTAAAGATTTAAAAACAGATAATGAGTAGAGAGATATACTTTGACCTCACAGGAAAAAGAAAGGAAATAAGGAAAGATGGGTGGGTGACTGAGGCAAAAGGAAACGTTAGACAAAATTAATTTTCAAAACAAAATTTTTACAAGGATACAGGCAAATGTGTTTGTTACACTAAGAAAGAACATAGTTAAAAATGGGTACATATGTTTGAGATGGTCTGCTAAAATGACTCCATGGGCAAAGGCACTTGTGGACAACCTTGTAACCTGGGCTCAGTCTCCAGAACCTACATGTTGGAAAAAGCTGACTCCTATACGTTGGTCTCTGACTTCCACATATGTGCTGTGGCACATAAACATCCATGCCTGTCAGTGCACATGGGCATGTACACACACACACACACACACACACACACACACACACATTCTAAATATATTTTTTAAAGATTATTTAACATAACTCTAAATTTTCATAGAAGAAACGATAAAAACATTTTAATAAGAGAATTTTACAAACTCCAAAAGAAATGATTGGAAGTGAAATAAAAGGCCATTGGGATGGGCTGCTTGAGAGAATGGGAGGAGATCTGTGTTTCCAGTGTTACATAAACTAATCACCTGTACTTAAGGTTTACTGATCCTGGTAATCCTAAGTCCTGGAGTGACTGAGATGCTCACACACACGCTCCAGCTCTGTTTCCACACAGTCAGCTGGTAGCTGCCCTGTCTTGTCAGAAACGTGACTCACTCCTTCTATTAAGATCCCCTCTACGCCTCCCTTTTTATTTGCTAATAAAAAGGGGCATGTATGAAGACCTGTGTTTTAACAAATCTTGCAGATCTGAGATCTTGCCTTAAAAGAGTAGCACTAATTTAGCCAGATCTGGGCTACATGGGAGGTGAAGGCAGAGGATTAGGAGTTCAATCTAGCCATCGGTTAGAGAACCAGTTCTGAGGCCAGCCTGGAAAGCATGAGACCCTGTCCCAAAAGCAACAATAACAACAACAAAACCCACCAGTCCTGTCCATTTAATTTTTACCTGGAAATGTAAGATGATTACCAAAAACAAAGAAAGAAAGAAAGAAAGAAAGAAAGAAAGAAAGAAAGAAAGAAAGAAAGAAAGAAAGAAAGAAAGAAAACCAAAACTTAAAGCTTATATTTTCTGAGCTACCAAATATTTTGCTATAAAATATTTTAGAACAATGGACTGATCTCTTGGCTAACTTCTAAAGGATACAAATTGTTATAAACTGATAAGGAACACTTGGTCATCTTATGCAACAGAAGCATGCACATAGACCAGTGTGCATGAATGTGTGCCTGCCATGCTGTGCTTATGCATGCCATAGACACAGGCCGAAGGAAGCAGAGCTCTGAGGCCAGCTGAAGTGAATTGGTAATATGCAAGGAAGAATGGCACATTCTGAAGCATGATTAAATATATTCTAGTTTTCCTGGGAAAGTTTAATGATGAAATTACATCTTTTTCTTTTGTAAGTAAATACAAAGATTGATTTCAATGTGGCCTAAATATTGAGACCAAGGACAAGAAAAGGAAAGGAAAGGAAAGAAAAAAAAGAAAAGAAAAGAAGAAAAGAAAAGAAAAGAAAAGAAAAGAAAAGAAAAGAAAAGAAAAGAAAAGGCTTTCTTGCCTTCTTGCTCCCTCTCTGTCCTCTCGACCCTTCCTTCCCCCTCCCCCTCCCCCCTGAGAGACCTCTACTAATCTACTCTCTCTGCCTTTCTCTGTCTCTCCTACCCTCTCAGCTCCCCTCCTATGCTCTGAATAAAGACTATTCTATAGTGTTTAAAAAAAGAGAGAGAGGAAGAGAAGAGAAGAGAAGAGAAGAGAAGAGAAGAGAAGAGAAGAGAAGAGAAGAGAAGAGAAGAGAAGAGAAGAGAAGAGAAGAGAAGAGAAGAGAAGAGAAGAGAAGAGAATCGGAGCCACAACAAAACCCAAACCCAAAAAGAAATATTGTAATAAGAGCCAATGAACTCTGGACCTAGAACAGTACGAAGACATTAGATAAGTGCCCGACATTTCAGCCTAGAGAAATCGTCTAGGTTGGTCCCCTGACCTCCTGAGAGAGTAACACAATAATGATAATGAAGCTGATGGTGATGAATTTGATGCTTGGATGGTGATAACAATGCAAATTTTTAGAGCACTTGCTTGGCACACAATCTAATTTAGTCCTTATAACAGCCTTATGTGGAAAATATTTCAATCCTCTTTATTTCCTAACTAAGGAAACTGGTGGTTCCTGGAATAGCTGGATATACAAAACATGGTAGAAGAAGGAAAGTCAGAAAATGAATAGTAATACCAAAGAAGAAACGTCTACAAATAAAATGCAGTAGAGAACATGGGTGTACATCAAATTCATTAAAATTACATAGCAATAAAATAATCTATAGAAATTCAATATAAGCCGGGTGTGGTGGTGCACGCCTTTAATCTCAGCACTTGGGAGGCAGAGGCAGGCAGATTTCTAAGTTAGAGGCCAGCCTGGTCTACAGAGTGAGTTCCAGGACAGCCAGGGCTATACAGAGAAACCCTATCTCAAAAACAAAAACAAAAACAAAAACAAAAACAACAAAAAAAGGAAATTCAATATAAACCAATGAAAAATATAAGAAAGTCATCTTTTTTTCTCCCAAAGGCTATCCTTTATTTAAAGCATTAAAGAAGGATCTTATGTGTTTCAGTACTTGCATTGTTAATACAGATGATATTTGTACAAGTCATTGCTCGAGGGGTGCAACGTATATTCATTAAGTTTTACAAGCCCAGCAGTTAAAATGTAATATCAAGATGGTCTTTGGCTGAGAGGTCACTGGAAAGAGCTGGATGGTGCAACCATTTCCAGATAATCTATGGGCCATGGACATTCAGTGTCCAAATAAATCCTCTGGTGACCAAATAAATCCTCTGGTGACCTACACACATACCTGTTACTCTCTCCTTCTTGGTAGAACTATTGATAGCCCCAGACCCAACACATGGGAAACACTGGAAGGACAACAATTGTTAATGCAGTGACTTCGCAACAGTCACAGGAGGGAGAATCAAAGCTCATGACATCCCACAAGGGTAGAGTCACAGAAAGAAACAAACTAAGCAGGAGAGTCGCAGAACAAACATCTGTAAGAAGTGCTACTGTTGGGGGAGGTGAACTGAACTCTCTCAGGCAGTTCCTTGCCAGGCAGTCAATGTAAACCAACACCTCAGCCTTGGGAATTTTTGCTCCAGATCAAAAGGACAACAGCAATGCCATCTGCTGTTTGCTTAGAAAAATGGTCAGAGCAGATGTTTCCATGTGCTGACCTGCCATCCCTTGGCTAAGAGGCCACTTGAAAAATAATCATGAAATAGCCCAGGAGAAACATCTGCACAGTGTACAGCAGACCACCAATCACGCAGCATAGGGGAAAAGAGACATGCAATGATTGTGGGCAGGTCTCAGTTAGTGGTGGGTGTCTTTCACATGTGCAAGTCATATGAGCACGCATGAAGTCAAGATCGGTATAACCCAAGTGGTGGTCAGAACGTTCCCTGTGGACCTGAGTAATTGCAGCAGGCAAATCCTAACCTATTCCAAATATTTCAAAAGGCTCACAGCTTCTCTTTGTTGTTGCCTATGAAATCACTTGATTTTGTTTAGCCCATATTTTAGGCATCACTGAAATTAAATAATTACTGGTCTCTTAAAAGCAAATGCAAAATTTGCCAGTGCAATGAGTGTAGGGCATGATGAGAGGATCTGGTCTCACTGCTCTGACTATCTTAGCTTTAAGTGGCCCTCACCCAAAGGTGAAGCTGACGCAAGACATGGCTCCTGGAAATGCTGAGTCACTTGCCAGCTACCAGGCAGGAAAGCAGAACCTAGGCTGCAGAAGAGACATGTCATTTAGGATTTGCACCCCAGGAACACTTCCCTTACTTTTGAGGCCACACCTGCCAGCCACCCTGTGCAAGTTCATCCTTTGGCTTTTGAAAACCTCCAGGCAAAGTACCCGCCGTCCTTCCCTCCTATTCTGCAGCCCACAAACACAGATCCTGCCCTTCCCGGTGGCCAGTCATCACCTCAGTAGCTCAAGTCATCTTCCAGCCGGAGCACAGGTACTCTGCCATACACGTGACTAAAGAAATATTCATCTTTCAAAAGCATGCCCTCTCCATGTGCACAAGAACAAGATATTCATGAAACCTGTATTTCTTCAGCACATCACACTCATCTATTTAAGAATTGCTTCTCAAGCTTTCAAGGCATCCATAGTTTTTGTTTTTGTTTTTCTAATTTCACCACCCTCCTTTAGCTTATCACTCTGACCGAATGATTTATTGTATAGTCTGTCATTTGTGTCCTGCAGTGACTTGTGTCCTGCAGGCAGAAGTTAGGTCACCCCCCCTATCCCCCCCCATAAAAGAATAAAACAAACAAGTAGAATCTAACTTGCCCTTACTGAGGTAGGAATAAGGCCTAACTCTGAGTCTTTTGCCAGCTTTAGGACCCCTTCCTCATACTGGGTTGCCATATCCTAATGGAGAAGGTGCCTCGTCTTACTGATACTTAATATGCGGGGCTGGTTGATAGCCAAGGAAGGCCTGTCCTTTCCTGAAGAGAAAAAGAGGAGTGGATGGATAGGGGTGGGGGCTGGGAGGAGGCATGGGGGACTGTGATTGGGATGTCATTATAACAATTATTATTATTGTCCTCCACTGTCTTCCAAAGGCAGATAACAAATGTTACAATGTGTGAGCTAATTGCAAAGGATTGTGAAAAGTTTTGCTTAAAATCCCTGCTCTGTTCAAAACTGCTAGAAACCATGCAGGATGAAACCCAAAAGAGGGACTAGCTCTGCAATGGAGGCCCAGGTCTTCCAAAGGGCCGGATGACAACGATCTCTCTCTCTCTCTCTCTCTCTCTCTCTCTCTCTCTCTCTCTCTCTCCCTCTGTGTGTGTCTGTCTGTCTCTCTCTTTCTCTGTCTGTCTGTCTGTCTGTCTGTCTGTCTGTCTTTCTCTCTGCCTATACACACACATATACAACAGCAAGAAAGAAAAGAGTAAAATACCACAAGGTAATGATTTTTAATATGATGTGAATGTGTATTGCAGAGTACCTGTGTTCTGTTAAGCTTATAATATTATCATCATTGTGTGTATTTCTGGTGGGTTTTTCCTTCTACCATGCATTTCACATTGAACTAAGGGTCCCTGGACTTTGCACACAAATGCTTTTGACCTGCTGAACCACCCAGTTGGCCATCCACTGTGGTGTTTTTATTAGCTTCTCTCTTTAGCATATTTAAATTTTCACTGTTGGGTATTCCTTCCACAAGCTTTGTGGAGCGTGTATGTGCATGTGTGTGTATTTCTGGATATATGTTCAAACACATATGCTTGTGGAAACCAGAGGAAAACCTTGGATGTCTTTCTTGGCACTTTTTATCCTCTTTTGAGTCAGGGTCTCTCCCTTGCCCAGAACTTACATAACAGGCTAGGCCTGTTATTCATCCAGTTCCAGGAAGCTATCAATCTTCCCCTTGCCTCCATGTGCTGAGATTACAAGCAAGCCCCACCACACCTGATTTTTTTTTTTATTCCAAAGTGATTTCTAGGGGGATGGAACTCAAGTCTATATATGCTTGCAAGCCAAGCACTTTATTTACCAAGTAAGCTAACCCTTCATTCATTCTTAATAACCCCCACAACACACACACCCCTGCAACTACACATTCCTCAATGACACACAACAGTTTGCCTTTGAGTACTCAAGGGTTTTAATTATTGGATGACATCTGCAGACAACTATTGGCAACAACAAAATCAAGCTGGACAGCATTTGGTTATCACCACAAATTAAGTCTAAAAGATCTATTCCAACAGTTAATTCTAAGATGGTGGTTTATATAGCCACTTAATTTCTAAATTATGATGGCAGTTATTATAAAAGTCAGATTCAAGTTCTTCCATAACACAAAACTAAAAATATAATGCCCAGATACCTCATACATCAAGAATATGTCTTCTATAAGTACTTGATTTAGGAAACTGAGTTTTATACATTGTGCACCATCTCCTACTTGTGGCTACTCTCAAACTTGACTGAAGTGTCTCTTCTGGGAAGACTCACAAGATCCTGGTGCCTAAGCCATTCACTGACAGTTAATTGGGCAGGTAACTAGCATCATTGTTTGGTTCTGTCAAGCAGCTAATTTTAGTCTTAAGCTAACAAAACACTCAAACAGGTTAGACAGCATTGTACTGATGTTTGCCAGACACAAGTACTTGCCAAGTACCTGGTCCTTTCAAGGTACTCAAAGCAGAATATTGGGTTATTTTCCAGTTACATTGTTATATTAGAAAATAAATCAGCCAAAAATAACAGTGCATTAATATAGAAAACTATAAAGAAATCTAAATAACCAGATATTTTTTAAACTTTTCATACATTGTCTAAACAACTTTTAGTTAGCTAAAGAAATGACAGTTCACATAATAATTCAGATCCTCCAGACCCTATTTTTAACCTTTGTGTGTAAATGAAATACAGCTCTCTCACCTCTGGCTCATTTTCTGCAGAGATGAACGAGGAGTACTCTGTTCGGGACAAAAGATCTGCAGAGCGGTCTCAGCAACTCTGAGATCATAGAGACTCAAATTGAAGTTAAAACATACTCCCCAGTTTGCTGCCAGAAGCAAGCTCTAATCAAACAAAAACATTTTCTGTAGAAAGACTATAAAATCCTGAAGGGCAGAGACAGGGCATTCCCTGAATGTACCCTCCGATCTAGGCAAGCCCTGAGTCTGGGGACATGCTCTGTGGCTTTTGGGATGAGACTATTCAAAAAGAATAGGTTGTTTATGGTTATTCAGTAAGGTGTAGACAGGGCCTGTACAGACTGACTAGTGAAGTGAGTATTTGGGCCACTCTAGTGCACAGACTTACTGATATATTACCTGAATTTATTCCTTTAAAATTTACTGATATGTCTTTTTGGGGGTTATGTATAAGCATTGTTTCTGGTGCTTGTTCCAATGATCGCATGATGACAGTAATCCCAAAATCAAATAACCTAAAAGCAAAATATCTGTTATTATAAACACGATGTGAGATTATTATTTGCAGCTAACAATAAAATTTCACCACCAAACCGAACTTCAGAACCAATTCTTAGAACCTTTCAATTTTAGTACTCTATGCCAAGAGGAAGTTGTTTCAAAATGTAGCACAACTGAAGGTTACGAATCACTGAAGACAGAAGTGGCCAGTGCATAACACTCGCAGCTTCACTCCCACTCAGAACCCTCCTTAGGGAATGAGTATCAGTGCACAACACTAACACATTAGAACTCAATAGTATTCAACCATCACAACACAGGAGCCTGGTTTCTATCGGGCTTATGCACACAAAACAAAGGGAATTTAAAATAAATGTAATATTTTAATAACAGAATTTATTAATTCTGTTATTAAAAGGGTCATAGCTTAAGTAGATTACTTTTGAAAAATTAGCTTCTGTGGGTACACCTAACAAAATAATATGCTCGTTATTAGAAGAGGATAAATGGACGAATGTTTGTAGTACTTTCATTTTCCATATCTGCATTTTAAGAACATATACTTTGATTTTTCCCTCTTAAAATTAGCCCAAAGGAATACATAAGAATAATGCTCCAAAAATTTCATACTTTGTCAAAGATTTAGTGTATCTAGGCTTAGAGGCCAACATGAGTTTTTAAAGAGATTTATTGTTCTTTATACTAGTCTTAAATATAAGACCTAAGGGCATGATATGGATTTCTGTCGAACAGTGTGTTTTAATGGGAGAGCTTTCAGTGGATGTCCACACAGATGAAGTCACATATTAGCACTATTGCTTTTTTCCCAATCTTAAAATTAGATATGGAGGGGGGAACCACAGCCGGCTTACCACATTTATAACTAGCTTATCTCATGTGGGGAGTGGGCATGGTTGCATGGGCCAAAGATGGCGCCCTGGCTCTATGCCAAGGCCTGTGACCTTTGCTTATTTATCTCAGTCTCAGTCATGCACAATAAAAGCAGCACTTGAAACTCGCTGGAGAGATAGCATAATGCCTCGTGATACCATACTATCAGCCTATCCCACATGCTGCTTGGACGTGTGTGTCTATGATTGGGTGGTGTGAGGTGATGTGAGTGAACAGGTGATTTTGATAATTATTACTGAAGGGAATAAATTGTGGGCAGTCCCAGAATACGGGAGCTGAGGAATAGAAGGAGGCTGCAGAATAAAAGGTCAGAATAAAGACCAGCTGTGGCTGCTGTGTGAGACCTGCCTTGGAGTCCGAGTTGTTCTTCCCATTGTCTCTGCTGGTCAGAGACATGGGTTGGAACAATCTCACAAATATTTGTGGGTGCTTGTCATATGCTATATTGGTGCAGATACTAACATGCAGTAATAAAAATTCTAGAAAAAAAAACTCCAAGACTTCTCCTGCCAGGTTTATAACATTCTGCCTTTCTGATCTCATTATATATAGTAATACAGTCCAGCGACTCCAGAATAGCAACAAAGGCAGCTGGAAGCTGGGCCTTTAGGTGCCTCTGCAAGACTATGTGGCAGTGTGGTAGAAGAGAGTTGTAATGACACTGTGACTGTGTGAAACTACTGAAGATGCTATCTGAGAGAATAATCCTAAGAGCATATGTGAGAGAGTGTACTCAAAAGGGAGGGGATGTGCAGATACTAGGGCTTCATTCTTCACTGGTTCTCCAAGAATTTTCAGCTCATAGACAGGAAAGTAAGCACATGACTAGAAGTTCTTAAGTATAAAAACCATATTCCTGCTCTCATTTGAGACTTGTTAGTGTAAAATGTGTCTCATTAACTTAGGTCAAGTTTAATTGGGATGACCAGGAATGGTCTAACTTTTCTTGGTACACATAAATATCTGTCTTGGTTGAATTCTTTGTGGCTGTGTAAAAGTGCAGTTTACTAGCTCAGCTGACTTTCTTAGACAACCTAAGACTGACCTGCCCAGGGGTGTACCACACATAATGAGCTGGTCTCTCCCACACCAATCATTAATCAAGAAAATGCTACACGGACATGCTCACATGCCAAAGCTGATGGAGGCAACTCCTCCAATGAGATGTCCTCTTCCCAGATGAATCCAGATTGCGTCAAGTTGACATAAACAGCTTGAAAATCACTTCTATCAACTCTGACCCCATTGTAAGTCCAGGTGAAGTTGCATAATTTTAAAACTGAAATACCATTGAATAGAAATAGTAAAACTGGCTCCATTAGGAAAAAAAAAATCAACCTCGATCCTCTGAGGTTATTCATGAGGAAAAAAATTAGTTGGAAGTGAAACATTTAACCTCAGTCCCCTGTGACTATCCCAGTAATATTGCAATATTGCTTCCCTAAACAGTTCTAATTCTTGAGTGGCTTATAGGTAGCCTGGGACACACTGTGAAGCCATTATTACTCAGAGCAAAGTCACAGCATAGGCCAAGTAGACAAGAACATAAGACAGGCATAATCTGTTTCTAAGCTGCTGCTCTCTGCTCCAAGGGTTCAAAGCATATGCCACTGCTGCTTTTTGTGATATTTAATGTCATCTTTATTCACTGTCCTTCATCTCAGATACTTGTGACGAAGTCATTCTTTCTTGAAATATAAAGAATGCCTAGAGAAGCAGAAATATTTTTCATTGTGTTAGTAATGAGCTAGAGTTTTATATATATATATATATATATATATATATATATATATACCAGAATAGGGGAGAGTTAAAGCTTTCCTTGTAGTTCTAGAGTCTGGAGGTCTAAGATAAAAGGCTGACAAAGTTGGTTTCTCCAAAGATTGCTTTCTTCTCACTACTTTTTGAACACATATCTGTGCCCTTTATGTATATCTAATCAGCTTCTAGAAAGTTAAGAATGAAAGTCAGACAGAAATAGAGCCATCAGAATGCCCCCATTGCTTTTAGTTATCTAGTTATAGCCCTTGTCTCCAAACATAGTCACATTCTGTTGTAGTGTGAGCTAGGAATTCAACAACATAATTTTTGGGAGGGTGGGCAGGAAAGAAGACACTCAGCTCAGTGCATAACACCACTACTGCTAAATTATGTTTTCATCCATAAATATGAGCCAGATGTGGTAGTGTACACTTTTAATCCTAGGACTTGGGAGACAGAGGCAGGTAGATCTCTATGAGTTCAAGGCCAGCCTGGTCTACCTAGCTATGGGTACATACATAGTGGAGACTAAAGATTCTGTCTCTAAAATGAAGAGAGAGGGGGGGGGAGAGAGGAAGGAAGGAAGAGAAGAGAAGAGAAGAGAAGAGAAGAGAAGAGAAGAGAAGAGAAGAGAAGAGAAGAGAAGAGAAGAGAAGGAAAAAGGAAGAGAGAGAGGGAGGGAATGAAGGAAGAAGAAAGGACAAAGAAAAAAAAGAAGGAAAAAGAAAAAAGAAAAATCTATAAATATGTTTATTTCCTCTCATTATTAAATTATAATTTTTCAGGTTAGAAAATTCTAGGTTCACATTATAAAATTGCAATGTTATTACTTCCTGGCTTGCAATGTTGCTGAAAAGTCTACTATTGCTCAACTTTGGTTCCCTCTCCCCTCTCCCCTCTCTCCTCTCCCCTCTCCCCTCTCCCCTCTCTCTCTCTCTCTCTCTCTTTCTTTCTTTCTTTCTTTCTTTCTTTCTTTCTTTCTTTCTTTCTTTCTTTCTTCTCCTCAACATTATTATTATTATTATTGTTCTTATTATTATTATTATTAAGTTTTTGAGACAGGACTTCTTTATGTAACAACCCTAGCTGTCCTGAAATGTGCCCTGCAGACCAGGCTGGCCTTGAACATACAGAGATCCATCTGTCTCTACCTTCCAAGTGCTAGGATTAAAGGGATGCACCAACATGCCCAGGAGATTCTTCTTAAATAATTTGCCTTTGGCTATTTTCCAGAAGCTATTCTTGTCTTTGGTGGTTTTGTTTTATATATATATTGCTTAATTCTGCACAATGCATGGGACTGGTGTTTACTCTAGATCATATAAAAAGCAGCTTATGTCAAATTAGTGTTTTCTCATTGAACTAACTTGCATGATAATAGCTGCCATGATTTAAAATGTGTACCACACTACATTTAATAGCACTCCATATATTTATTCATTCATTTGTATCAAGGAAGATTCATGGGTTTCTATTAATATTCCATGTAATGCTGGGTGTGGTCACACACGCCTTTAATCCCAGCACTTGGGAAGCAGAGGCAGGCAGATTTCTGAGTTCGAGGCAGGCCTGGTCTACAAAGTGAGTTCCAGGACAGCCAGGGCTCTACAGAGAAACTCTGTCTCGAAAAACAAAACAAAAACAAAAAACAAAACAAAAAAAATCATCTGTACTTTGCAGAAACAGAAATAAAATATTCCATGTGATATTATCTACTAATACGATGCTTACTTATAATCGTCACATTGGTCCAGACTGGCCAGAGCCTCTTCAAACTGCTTTAAATCTCTTCTCAACATGTCCCAGTTATTTTCTGAGTTTGTTCTTACTAAACATACCAAAAAATACACAGCTTCTGCCTCAACTCTGAAATCATATGGTTCTCCAGAAAGGCCTATGTCTTTTTAGTGGCAAATCATACTTAGAAAACAAGATCTAGGAAATAAGCCTTTACTAATAGGTCTTTCAATAAGACCAGCAAGATATAGGCATGATACAGAGCTATATATGAGTAGATATCTTACATCTGTCTGTCACCTATCTACCTACCTGCCTATCCTTAAGTACTTAATGGTACCTAAAATTCACTGCAACATAACAAATGTATTCTCTTACTTTCATTTCCATTGAGAGAAGTTTCATTCCATTACCCAGAATGCATCCACACCTTTGTTCAGTTCTCCTTTATGTAGTCAGTATCCTGACTTTAATGAACTTACACCGGGTGGGTTGCTAGGCAGAGCCTGATGAATTCATATTTAATTGGACTTGATCTGGGAGAATCCTGAAATCTTACAGTGAAGTTGCTTTCCAAGAGAGGGGATTTGTATTTCCTTCTGCCGAGAGTCCAGTTCACTACCTGTGTAATCCTTATTAAGCCCATGCAGAGGAGCCAAGTTAATCCAGGTTCGTAGGTTAGATGCTAATCAAGCTCCTGTTACAACAAGCCTCAGTCTGACTCTTCTAATCTCAGTACTGACTGCTGAGGTCAGTTCTTTTTGTATTCTACAGAAAGACTATTTTTAGGGTGTGGTGTTCATTGGTTCTGTCTATCTTCTATGCTGTGGAATTATTTCTTTAATTCTTTGTTTTTCTCCTTAAAGTCTTCCTTCTGCTCCTTGCAATCCCAAGAATTCCTGCTTTTTATGCATCTCATTTATTTAGATCCAGAGGTTTGCTGTGCAGCTCAGTGGCAGAGTGCTGTCTAAAGTGTAAGAGACCCTGCATCTGAACTCCAGCACTTAAAAAAAAGTAATGATTTGTCCATATTCACTAGAGTCCTTTGGCATAGCTAAGTCATAATATTTTGAAATTGTGTATAAATGCTTCTCTGTATTTTTTTCCTTTACTTACTTTACCAAAGTGTCAATGCACTTGAACTATAAGATTTTCTGCTACAGGGTAGAGACCATTTCAGAGAAGGAGGAAATTATTTGTGTGTGTGTGTGTGTGTGTGTGTGTGTGTGTGTGGCAAAATTATTGGCTACCACGTATGATTTCTTAACAGAAATAACGGTTATATATAACAATATTGTGATAAGATTAGGTCAGTTTATATCATAAGGATTAAAGGGCTATTAACATTCCTTTACCAGATTACCCTGATTTGGCACATGGGGAAAGAAACCCCAAACAACAAGATGGGTTTTTGCCAAAGTAAATGAAATTTTGGTGGGTAACCTTCCATTTATTTAGAGTTGAGTCCTTTAACCAGCATAATTTATATTTGTATAATCTTATCTAATCAACTAGTAAAAAAATGTATAAGAATATGTTAAAGTTTTCTACTTAATAAAATAATTTATTGTCATTTGAGGAAAAATTAAATATAGAAATGAAAAAACTAAATGTTATAATGTAATGGCCTACACACGGCTACTGTTAACAGGTTCTTTTTAATCTTACATCCTTTATTTTGTTGCTGAGATCATACCATATAGTTCTGTATCTTTTTTACACAATGTATCATTCATATTTCTTCACCTCATTAAAAACTCTTCATCAGCATTATTTTAATGCTACATAATATTTAATCATATGGATGTACTTATATGGAGTGAACTATTCACCTTCGCTAAGTAGGTAGTTTCTATTTTTTTCCTGCTATATATCATACTCTGAAGCACATTTGTGTTTATTGGTGTTAGCCCATGGTGACGTTTCCTTAGGTAACAATCCTAGAGATACATTTACTTGAGCAAAGAAGGTAAATGAAATTAAGATTTCTGATATATGCTACCAAATTTCTTCTAAGCAGAAAAGGATCCGTTTATACTACATTCTTGGGTAAGAGAGCCTGTCCTTTCTCTCTTTGTCCTTACTCCTTACTGTAATTCTTTCATATGTGTTTGAGCATAGTCATACACTTTGTAAGAGTATACTGATAAATGATAGATCACACACCTGACAAGAGTCTCCTAAGTTTTAATCCCTTTGTGACCACTATCCGACTGTATACATATGCTCTGTATTATTCACACAATAATAAACTCAACAGACACACAGAGATATCCTTGCTGTTAAGAAGTACATGACAGTGCTCCTCCTCATTGTTTCTATAAAGTCTAAAGTCAGTGGGTTACTGCATTACAAAGACCGGGCTGGTCCTCCAGGTAAATGCATAGAAAGAGGAGCAGAGGAACACCTGAAGAGACCTGTTTATACAGAATAGCCTTCCTCTCACACACTGTGGTAACATGTCCTTGGGAAGAGCCATCTCTGATATCATACATGGTCCTTCTTTCTCTAATAAAGAAGATAAGCTTTGTTGGACTTACGTAAAATGCCAAATACTTATTTATCACCTAATTAATCCTTTTTATAAAGCATAAATTTCAATACACAAGACTATTTAAAGAACTAGACAAACTAATGTAGAGTGCTCCGACAGGCACATTGACTCTGCTATCAGTCAGTGACCTACTCAGTTGATATAATGAATGTTTGCAAGTTTGTAATCTGAAGTACCAGTAGGGGTACATAGAAAATGAACAAGTCGGGCTTTCAAAGTGCCAAATAAGAGGAGGATATGTAGGGGGTTGCAGGAAATAGAAACTCAAATGCTAGATACATATCACTATTATTGAACTAGTTAGATCAGACTGCTCTGCCTAGGAACACAGTACAGTCTGGCAATGATCGAATTATCCATTGCACAGGCCTTCATTCCTGGCTACACACCTACTTTTTTAAAAGTTCTAACAATCCTACAAAGACTTATTGGATCAGAATCTCTCTTGTATGGGCTCAAGTATCTGAAATTTCTCAAAACTCCCCCAGACAATGTTGATTTGCAGCCAAAATTGACGTTTGATGGATAACTCGGTTCCTAGATTTTGTGATGTAAAAGCTGGAATTGGTCATCTAAATCTGTAATTAAACACTCTGCCCTTACAGATTTACAAGTAAAGAAATTCAAGTTTCAATGGAAAGAATGTCAGTTACTTGCTAAATATCACATGGTTTGGTAATAGCAGGATGAAGGTTTATGTTGCACGTTGCCAGGATGTCTTCTAAATGCTTAGAGGGCAAGAGAAAGTTGTCTTAGAAAATAGAAGTTATATTTAAAGCAATTGCAGCTATTCAAGGAGTCCTTGCTACTTTGTCTTTAAAGGATGAGAAAACAGGGTCTTGGTTCTTGCTGAATGAAGGCAAAGAGTATGTGGTATTTGCTCCACCCCTAAAGCAAGTGAGATCTGCTAGGGTGCAGTCTCTTTCTTCTATGGTGCACTATGTCAGCCTCACTGTCTGTGTTTACTAAACTGGTAACAAGTAGAGGTGCAGATGATTTGAAAAGTTCTCAGAGAGTAGCCATACACAAATGCTTACCTGTGCAGACTTAACTGTGCTATTACTATCAACTGTGTGAGGATTAGTATCTGATATCTAAGCACTGGAGTAGGGTTGCTAGATATTAAAATTGTTGAGGGATACAATCGAGACAGGGCTGATGTTAAAGAACTCAGAAAAGATGTCATCAAACCATTAGATGAATATTGAATTTTGATAATGAGCAGCTTTTTAATGAACTTTTAAAATAGCACAGTATTAACTTTGTAAGAAGCTGGGGAACTAATGATATAAACACACCTGACTGAGTTTTATTCATCTAGGTCCACACTGGAAAACACAAGTCCTAAAATATCACTGCAAGGCCCTAGGTTCACAGATGACATGTTCTGAACATCTGAATCTAGAGCTCCCTGATATCTAATGCCACAGTTCCTTCTCTGTTTTTCTTGGATTAGATTTATGGCCAACCTTTTGTAATTGACTCTCTATTGGGACAAGTTAGGATATGTGCATATAACTTTCTTACGTGTGTGTGTGTGTGTGTGTGTGTGTGTGTGTGTGTGTGTGTGTGTGCAAAAGAGAGTGACCATGGGGAAAAAGAGAGTGACCATGGGGAAAATGTCACCATTAATATTTATTTAAACCTCCTGTAGCCCCTGCTGCCTGGCAGCATGTCAAGTTGCTCTCACACAGTAGAGCTGTCAGAGAGGTTTTAAGAGAAAGAATTTCATAGATAGATAGGTAGATAGATAGATAGATAGATAGATAGATAGATAGATAGATATGGTTTCTTTCTTTTTTCCTCCCTTCCTTTCTTTTCTTAAACGATTCATCTTTTATGCAATTCATCTTGACTAATTTCCCCTCCCTCCACTCCTCCCAGCTGCCCACCACCTCTCCTCACCCCAAGATGTAGTGCTGGATGCTGAACCACACATGAAAAAGTGCACTAGAAAAAGACAAGTGTTTCCTATCCTTCAGCAGCAAACACCTAAGTCTTGATACAAGATCAGCACCTGCCACTTGAAATTTCAGACTGGAATGGCTCATCACAGTCTAGGCACAAGAAGGACATGACTGTGAAAATTTTCTAGCTGCAATTTCCAAAAGGCTAAGCCAGTCAAACTCTATAACCCTTCCCTACCCCAACAGCACTTCTTCTGTCTCCCTCCAAGTAACCTCTCTTAGCTCACCTTCGCAGAGAAGGACAAACCATTTCAGGTGTAGACATGAAATGAGAGTCTGAAATGCTTTTCAGTTCGACCTACTATGGCTGGTTTAAAGACAGGCAAAACTAATAACTCCATTTGAGGAAATGAAATGCTTATAAATTATCTTTAAAAGAAACTTTCACTACTATGGCTATCATGCAAACCTCGAATGATTGACCCCATTTTGAGAATGTAATGTCAGCCCTGTCCCAGGCTTTATGGTCAGTGGACTTGGAGTTCTTGCTCCCATGTGCTGGAAAACACATCAGTGCAACGCTCTCTACCAAACATTTTACAGTTGTCCCTTCAGATGGACTCTTATAAAAGTTAAATACGGCTGAAGCCTGTTTTATGTTAAAGTTCTAATAATGTAAATAGTCAAACAGAGAATTTTTGTTCATTAGCAACCAGAGAACATCACACACACCACACACACACACACACCCCACACACATACACACACACACACACACACACACACACACAGAGGCTTCACCTGGGTAGAAGCTGATGACTGCTTTTTGTACAGAGCTATGGACCATGGTGGAAGGTAGCAGGCTGCATTCATGTAGCTGGGAGGACTGTTAAAGAGGACCAGCTCATCTTGGTTTTGGCTCCTCTAGCTGTATAATGACTGGCTTTATATTCTGCCAAGCAGAAGCAGAAGAGAAATGATGGAGGCACAGAGGTCTCAAAATTATGGACTTGCTTATCATTGGAGAAGAACATAGAAATGTGAACTCTTGATATCATTGATTTCAAAACCACTGGCTCACTTAAGAATCAGTGCTCTACTCCTCCATTGCTGGTAGGGTTGCAAGCTTGTACAACCAGCTTGGAATCAGTCAGGAAGTCAGTCTGGTGGTTCATCAGAAAATTGGAAATAGTACTACCGGCAGATCTAGCAATACCTCTCCTGGGCATATACACAGAAGATGTTCCAACTGGTAATAAGAACAAATGCTCCACTATGTTAATAGCAGCCTTATTTATAATATCCAGAAGCTGGAAAGAACCCAGATGTCCCTCAACAGAGGAATGGATACAGAAAATGTGGTACATTTACACAATGGAATACTACTCAGCTATTAAAAACAACGAATTTATGAAGTTCTTGGGCAAATGGATGTATCTGGAGGATATCCTTACTGAGGTAACCCTATCACAAAAGAAGTCACTTGATATGCACTCACTGATAGGTGGATATTAGCCCAGAAACTTAGAATACCCAAGATACAATTTGCAAAACACAAGAAAATCAAGAAAAAGGAAGACCAAAGTGTGGATACTTCATTCCTCCTTAGAATAGGGAACAAAATACCCATGAAAGGACTTACAGAGACAAAGTTTGGATGGACTATCCAGAGAATACCCAACCCGGCGATCCATCCCATTATCAACCACCAAAACCACACACTATTGCATATGCCAGCAATATTTTGTTGAAGGGACCCTGATATAGCTCTCTCGTATGAGACTAAGCCAGTGCCTGGCAAATACAGAAGTAGATGCTCACAGTCATCTATTGAATGGAACACAGGACCCCCAATGGAGAAGCTAGAGAAAGTACCCAAGGGGCTGAAGGGGTCTGCAACCCTATAGGTGGAACAACAAAATGAACTAACCAGTACCCCCAGAGCTCCTGTCTCTAGCTGCATATGTAGCAGAAGATGGCCGAGTCGGCCGTCATTGAGAAGAGAGGCCTCTTGGTCTTGCAAACTTTATATGCCCCAGTACAGGGGAATGCCAGGGCCAAGAAGTGGGAGTGGGTGGGTAGGGGAGCAGGGCAGGGAGAGGGTATAGGGAACTTTTGGGATAGCATTTGAAATGTAAATAAAGAAAATATCTAATTAAAAAAATAAAAAAATAAAGGATCAGTGCTCTAGAGTCAAAAGAGCAATTGATAATTTTGACCTGTGCAGAGTGCTACAAGAAATTTTTTGGAAATTTCCCACCAACATCTATGGAGCGAGGTGGTGGTTATTCCTATTTTATGAACAAGAAACAGATTTTAAAAGTTCAAGTACATTTTCTAAGATCACACAGGTAGTAGCAGAGCCCACATTTTAAACCAGTCTTATTGGTTTTCAAAGTCCATGCTATCAGCCACTACTATTACAGGCAAGTTAAAAATGTTTAACATCTTCACCTCCTAATGATTGGCCTCGTGTTTTATATCCTGGCTTCTTTATGTCTGGCTTAACAAGCAGTATCAAAACAACATTAAGGATTCATTGTCTGTGTGTTCGACAGTCTGTGTGACATTGCAGGGGATGAGGCATAGAGTAAGTAAATCAAACCCAAGAACTTAATGGCCTTTGGGTGAAGCAATGAGCTCGTTAAAAGTTTAAATTGATAAAACCTCTATGTGGACAGGTCAGAGAGGTCATACTAATACCTCAAGCCCCAGGATACGAAAAATCGCACTGTTCCTAGGACACCCACTCGAGAAAGGAGCCTTTTAACATCTGGCCCGGGTCCTGAGTCAGCAAACTGATACACACTCCAGGTATGCTAGGGAGACGCTATTAACCATGCAAACGAGCCCCAAATGGATTTTCTGATTATTGGTTAGCATGCAGGTGGCTCAGAGATGACCGCAACTCTAGAATGTTAGTCTTTGCATGATGGGAAAATTATGACTTTCTTTCCCCCAGGAACTGGCATTGTGGTAGATTTAAAGCACTAATTTGTTACAGGCATTGATAGGAGCTATGTTATCAACGTTAGAATCATCAAGAAATTCTATCAGAAGACACAATGTTTAAGTATAGGTCTAATTACAGCAATCATTTCTTTTTTTGTTTCCTTTGCACAGATCCACTTAATCCCATCTCTTAGTGTGGGCACAAGCTGACAGTTGCATGACAAGGAATGTTTCCCTTTGTAAAAAAAAAAAAAAAAAAAAAAAAAAAACCACTTCCTTTCTGTGTAGTTTTAGCCTAATTGAAATGTTTCCTATTAAGCTCAATCAAGGCAGCAATTATCTAATTACTCACTTATCCTTTTCCAGTCAGAATTTTGCCTAAGCTGGTATACTGGAATGAGAAAGAACATATTTATTATTGCTCTTACATTTTCCTGTTTGGCTTTAGACAATAATCATAAACATGTACTTCCAGCTTACCAGAACATAGCTAATTAATACTGCTATTTTCTATAAAATTGTATTACTGCAAGCTATAGCCTAATGCCAAATGTGGTCCTGTCTACAAAATGCACTTTAAGTCTTGTGGTTACGCTACAGGAATGGTGTCACTGGAGAAGGGTAATAAGGAAAGAGGCCGGTGAAAACAAATCACAGACATACATTCAATCATCTCGAAGCCACAAGTTTTATGGCTTTAAAAATAAAAAGTGAATCACTTAGATTTAATTGAGAAAATAATTTTATAGCGAGACTTTAAAGAAACATGTATCCTGCGTGTCTGGGTTTTCTCTTGGTAGGAATCCCTTAGGTCTCAAGATGATCACAGCCCATCAACAACACAGGTGGTCCACACTTTTAAGGTATAAATTAGAGACATATATCATTAAAACCAGAATTAATTTTAGAGTTACTGACCCTATGAGGTCACTCCTGATTAACTCCATTTTGATTGAGGTTGTACCAAAGCAAAACAGACAAATTGGGTATGAGGGATTTCTATGTTCATTTTCAGACAATACATTTATTTTTATTATTGTGTTCATCATGAATGATAATTAATGTGGAACAAATACAGCCTTTTGTGTTTTGTAAAAAGCCTCAGGAACCTATACTTCATGGTAAATTTAAAGGGAGGGAAAGAAGCATTTCCATGAATCCCTGAATGTGGCTGACAATCCTTGACCTACACATATTACACTAGATGAGTACTGCAGGAATGAAGGAAGTCTACACAGGGGCATTCCACTTCCTGGGAGGAGATGAGGGTCTCTATACCCATGAAAGGATAGTTCACAACAATGCTCTATGAAGATGTTCTCTCTCCTAACTGACTTGTATCAATCACCACTCATTAGCAAAACGTTAATAAAAAGCTAAGTGCTTAGCTGTTGTGACTGCGAGTTATGTTTTCCCCAGTTATATTATCTATCTGCTTCATGGTGTGGAAAGAGGACTCAAAGAGAAAAAGCAATGGCTTAAAGATGGTTGCAGACAAAGAACAGACTCTGTTCTGTTTATTCCCATCAGGAAAGAAGGGCAGAACAAAAGGCAGAGAAAGAGGGAGAAACTTAAGTCTTTGTAAGAATGAAGAGATTATGCAATCAGCCACTTCCTTTCCACAGTTCCTATTCAGGACTTCAATAAAATGACCATTAAATGTTTCAGTCACTGAAGAAAATAAAGCAGGAGTCTCAACATAATATGTAGGTGGATGCTTCTCTGTTATTTCTGGGCAGTTTTATGACAAAATCTGTTATGTAGTAGGTACGATGGGAGTCTGAGTTACTAGGTGAACCAATCATCAACCAACAATGTGCACAGAAAGCCGTTGATTACCTCCGTACATCTGCCCTTAGCTCACCCCCAAATCCGGATTTTAGTGAAATCAGGCCCATTAATCAATACTACCTTCAGCCCCATGGACCTTCTTTTCAGTCCCCGGCAGTAAACAAAAGCAAGCCAGCATGGCCACTTGTGCCACATTCTGTAGCTCTTGAATTTTTCCCCATGAGTTCCCATTGCCGTTATAGGCCCTCTTTTCACTGGCTCTCATGTTTCTATCCTTCCTCTGCAGCAATAATTTAATAGAACTAATTATGTCTTTTAAAATAGTTAAATAAGCAAATGAATGAAGCCCTCTTTCCGTTTCCCCAGTACCCGGTCAAGCGGCTCCTCAAGTTTGTCGGAAATGATACCCTTTCACGTCTGGCTGGAGTAGTCTTTGGAATTATTTTTATGTTCTGTTACACTCACCAAGTGTGTTAAAGCAGTGCTGTTTTATCCAATTTAATATAACAACTAGAAAATCTTAGGATCATAGAAACTTAACACTAGAGAAAATATCCCACAATTTCTCATTCATAATTGTGGATTCCCCAAAAGTTTTTAGGTTAAGCCTTCTAGTTATGCATTGTTTTTCCACTTGTACAATTTTAATATCAGCTCGGTTTGTTAACTTTTTTGTTCCTATTATCTATTCTGTCAATAGTTGTTTTTTTTTTTTCAGGTTTTTATGGGACTTTGTCTTCTGCTGAGAAAATATGAGTAAATAACTTTGATTCTAAAACCCAAATTAGCTACTGATGCCATTAAAGTCAAACTGAAGGTCATGATGGGCTGTCTGTGACAAACAAAATCACCGTTCTGTTAAAACATTGAGAAGCAAAGCAAGTCAACACAAGAACATCTACTGTGGAAATCTCTCTAAAGAACTATTAACTTGTAATCGCCCAAGTTTAACATATAAGGCACATGGCTTAGGATATATAAAACACCATAACCCTACATATTGGAGTTACCTTGAATCCTTTTAAATACCAACAGGGGTCTGGAGAGATGCTGTAGATTAAAAGAACTCACAAGTCTTGCAGAGGACTAGAGTTTGGTCCCAGAACCCACACTGGACAGGGAACTCCAGAAAAAGAGCACCAATTTGGTCCCAGCCCAATATAATGACATCAGTGACATGTGAAATACTCAGCTTCGGACTTAACAAACTCCCTAGTGGATTCCAGTGTAGATCCTAACTCCAAAGGCACTACCTTCAAAGGAAAAGAGACAAAGGCAAAATGTACCCAAGCAGTGAATTTATGGTTACTCTTTTTCATATCCCACCATGAGTCTGAAATGAAACAATGTTTTGCTCAGTGATCCATTCATTCGCACATGTATTTGACACTTGTAGAATTTTATTGTAGATGTTACAAAATGTCATTACCTAGTTGTTTGCAAATCAAACAAAATACTCTCTTACAGAAATAATGTCAATAATAGAAAATGAGAGAGAAATTTGGGGAAGAGAGTTTACAGAAAAAAAATAATGTAGTAAGAAACAGGCCCTAAAAATATTCCATTCTATTGTATTTGCTGAAAAGATGTTAGATGGAGCGTTAATGTAGGCTGTAAAGTAGGCTAAATATAGTCTTTTTTAAATTAGAGAAAATTTCCCAGCTTTGATTTAGGGGATTCCTAACTGCAGAAGAAAGGCTCAGCAGATACAGGAAATATGTAGAAAGGAGACAAGGATTGTGGAAATCCCAGAGCCCTCCAGAAAGTAGGAAGACAACACACTGCATTCTTCCTAAAGCTGTCACAAAAGAAGGTTACCCTGTCAGCGCCTGTGTTGGCCAATCAAATGCGTGTTTGACTCCTGCCGGATTAGTAAGATAGAAATGGCTTTAAGCTGTTGTTGACAGTTCAGGGCAGCAGCAATACAGAAGCGTAGAAGTACTACAAATACTGACATTATTTCCAAGATTTTAGATTCAAGGGGGATAAGGGGAATGGAGAATATTTAACTGTTTCATGAGACTGCACTCTGAGGAACTCCAGCCACACAGTGTGTGACTGACCTGGGCTACAAGACTGCTCTGACTCCCACCTCAGACTTAGTGTGGAGAAGTTCCTTCTCAGCTGTTCAGTGGTTACTGAGGCGATTGGATCCTGAGTGACATCAAGATCTTCTGACTGCCAGATTTGGCTTAAGAAATCTCCAATGTCCTATAAACATGGATCTGCCATGGAAAATGATGTTTCCACTTAACCTTCCTCTGTATGCTTTCAACCCAGGAACTGTGATGTAATTTTAATATAAATAAACAAACAAACAAACAAACAAACAAACAAATAAATAAATAAATAAATAGAATAAATAAAAAATACAGTGCCTCTTCTTTGAAAAGTCTAAAGAATTTCAAAATAGTAATAGCAAAGTATCTTAATATCAAATCCTTAATATTTGCACTTAATATCAAAGTTCAGGCTGCTGTAAAAAAATACCATAGACTGGAAGCTTTGACCACCATCTCTCACAATGATAAAAGCTACACAGAAGTCCAAGTTTAAAGTGTTAGCAGGTCTGGTGTGTAGCAAGGATCCATTTACAAGTTTGCAGACCACTGCCTTCTCATGATATCCTCCGTCCAGGAGAGCAAGACAATCTCTTTAATGTCCTTCTTGTATGAGCACTAACTCAATATATCCTGTACCCTCATGACTTTTCAAGACCCTACCTCCTAATACAACAGATTTAGGATCTATTATGAATTTGAGATTTACAAAGAGTCCATAATTCACACACTAAACCCTGTGGCGTTCTGACCACAGGGTTCTGTACAATTGCACAAATACCTCAGCTATGAAGATGGACTTTATTTTATCCAGTAAATTGCTTGCAAAGCTGATGTCAACTTATTGTCTACTTGGAAACCCCCAACAATAGTCCATAATGTAACTACCTCTTTGGGTCATCAGTGCTGGGTGTAATCAAGAAAAAACAAATCACTGAGCTATACTTTGCCATTTCAAGCCTCTCACACAGTTTTATAATTATTCTTATTAACTAAAGCTGGTTATCTGTGCAATTTTGAAGTCCTTTGCCCCCCCCCCCCGCACTTGCAACATATAAGATACGCTAAGTTTGAGAATCAGTCTAAGTTCTTGAACCAAGTTCCTTGAGAATAAAAATATACAATGAGAATTAGAGTTGTTATTATCACATTTTACCCCAAATAAATACCAGGAAATTTACTCTGATGAAAAGCAGTTGAAAGCAACTCAGAAGCTACTTACAAGAAAGGAATGAACACGTGATTTTACTTCTGTTTGCAATTGGAAGTGCAATGACCTGGGGTAAAACAGTGTCTTCCAAACTTGGCAATTTCAAATATGAATGCAAAGATTCATAGCCATTACCAACCTATCTAGGACTTGGCAAATTGGACTCTGTACTTGGAGGATCCTTTTAAAAGCATAATGTTTTAAATTCATTCAAAACATATGGCTGAATCAGGTCTATGGGTTTTAACATAATTATCATATATTTTTCTTCAATGTGTATTCCTTCTGAGAGTGAGTATCTTTTTACCCTTCTTCAAAGAAACTATTTGCTTATTAGTTCTATTATTTGGATTTGTCAAGACATAATAGGTGAAATAAAAAATAAATAAATAAAAGTGCAATTGCAAATAAGTATATAAATACAGTCCAGGCCTTCATCATTGACAACAAGATGTAGACTGGACCCTGAGTTTGACTGACCATCCCACTTCCTGGGTAAGACTGCCTAGAGTGGCTCATTTTTCTTTGCTATAACACAATATCGCTGAGAACTATAAAAAAGTAAGACTGAGCGAGCCAGGGTGTGCAAAGCAGCAAGCAGCATTCTTCTATGGTCTCTGCTTCAGTTTCTGCCTCCAAGCTCCTGCCCTGAGTTTCTGTCTTAGCTTCTCTCAGGATTGACTGTAACTAGGTAAGACAAAGAAACCCCTTCTACCAGAGATGCTCTTGTCAGGGTGTTCATCACAGCAAGAGAAGCCTAACAAAGCAAACAATCAAATCCATACCCTCCCCCTACCCATAGAAAGAGAATGGCATCTATTTGAAGAGTTGTTTTGCAAATTAGGCACAATATGAGTAAAGAGTCAAGAAACAAGATCTAGTAAGCAGAAGGTAGGGGGAAAAAAGTGAAGTTTACTTTAGGGTTTGTTTTAAAACAGTATAATTTGTACTCTGGATTACCAAAACTATACTGGTTTGCTTCTGTTGTGGTTTTCCCATTTGTTGGTTGAATAGAATGTTTACATTATATTATTAACTCGGTTAATAGAAGAAAATGACAATGCACAAAGTATATTTAAATGAACTAATTGGATGAAGATAAGAGTCAAGTTTTTCAGTTTGAGACATGGACAATTGATGGAGCATAGTATAGAATAGAAAGCTAATAATTTATAATACATAACTACATAGGAGTTTTCAAAAAATATTTTTAAAAATATTTTTAAAAATCATAATTGCTGGGAGTTCTACAAACAAACAAACAAACAAACAAACCAATCTTGATGCAACAATAAATACGGGTTTGAAATTGCTGTCCCTCACTGTCAGGTGCTCTGTCACACCAAACAGGAGTGTGTAACCATTATACTAAGTTCCAGGACTGGGCATGCAGCTCAGTGGGAGAGACTTGCCGAGAGCATGCTGTTGTGGATAGCACTGAGGATAATTATATTTGATGTTAATTCCATTCTCCTCTGAGTGGTTGGGAACTCAGCACTCAGGTGATTTCCTGTAAACCTGTTTCCCACCTTAATTTGTAAAATAAAGGAGAGATGATGGTTGGGCAGAAAAAAAAGGGAAGGTGGAGTAGAAGGTAGAGGGGAGAAGGAGAAAATGGAAGAGGGAGAGGACTCATAGGAGGAGGAGGAAGAAAAGTGGAGCAGAAGCACATGGCCTGGAGAAACCGCAAGTTCTAATACAGATGTGGAAGATGGTAGTGTAGTGGTAGATCTGCCCAATCTAGGCGCACAGCATGGGTTCATATTAATTGAGTTGTGTTTTCATTGCCAGGGCATTTTTGGGATGGAGAGATCTACCGCAACAGCATGCAAGTCTGTAGGCTCAACCTTGCTCAAGTCAACACTGAACAATTATTGCCCAACAGAAGACTTGGAACTATAGTTCTCTACTGTGCTCTGGATACATGCCTTCTGTGAGAAAGACAGAAAGGTGGGATAATTTGTAACACTTATTATTCCTTTGCTCATTATTGTTTTTGTTATCAAGTGGCATCCAGGACCTAGTTATATCTTCCCTGGGCCTCTAACTTTACAGGTTCATGATCTAGTATCTAACCAATCAACTCTCTGAACCAACATTTGTATCTCCTGGATATATTGTGGGACACTGAACTGTTAGGAAATTAATAGGACCGTGATTTTGAAACATGAGGTTTTCCTCTCTGGAGAAAACTGTCTTAGCTTACACTTAGCTTAAAGGTATCTTCACCTTTACTGAAGAACAACAACTTAATAATATTAAAAGCTGTTTCCTTACTGTGTCTTCAAACACTATTGTACGGAGAAAAATGAAATAAATGAAAAATTAATCAAACTAAGGAGCGATTAATTTAAAAGGAAAGAAGGAAGCCTTAAAGTCCCACTTACTCCTGCTGATCTGCATCTGTCTTCTGTGAGGAGAAGGGAAGAGGCTAGAGGAGACAGGCTAAATCACAGTAGGGAAGCAGGCAGTGCTCTGAACCGCAGGACAATTTGTTCTCAGAACTAGAACGAAAGCAAAGTCAGGGAAGGATTATGTTGTGGGAACCCTGATGATGAACACATTCAGGATGAAAGAAGGAGCCCCTCCCCAGCACTGTGGGTACAAAAATTGAAAACAGGATGATGTAATTCAGAAACATAGAGCAATCTTGCATTTGGATCCTAAGTGCCAGGCTCTGGGGGCAGCCTGCACCTTGCAGGGCTACAGGGCTCTGGGGGCAGCCTGTGCTCTTGGTGATGCTCCTCTTCAGAGAGGAGGCACTTCTCCTATAAGTCCCAAGAGCAAAGTGGGAGAAGAGAGGCGAGGTGTAGGACAGCATTCAGTAGGAGGACACGCTTCATGCTTAGCTAAGGATAGCAAGTAAACATCACACAGAAGGTTTATATATATTATATTTATATATTACATAAGGACTATAGTGATATTCCTATAATATGCTTTTATACAATTTCATTCTCTATATAATAGAAGAAATGAAGCTGAAATTGAGCATAGGAGTGCCTGTTATTGCTATTAACTGATGAGAAATCACTGAAGGCTGATGTAACAGAGAAGTTAGGAAAGTCTGTCTCAGCGTCAGCACAGTAACACAACAGTGAAGCTAATTATGAGAAGTTAAGTATGCACTAATAATCTCAATGTGGATTGAGCAGAGAGTGGTCAGTACCACTGTTCATAAATCCTAGGGCATCCTGAAACTGCAATAAGTATACTTCATTATGGGTAATTAGACATAATGGCTCTAGACAGTATTTAGTCTAATGTGTGACCATGAGACTGATAACCAATGTGCTATCTGAAATATCCAAAGAGCTCTTTGCTACATCCACTCCAGTAGCAACCCGCGTGAGAGGCTGAAAAGTCTGGGCATGGTCCCGAGGCAAGAAGTTCACAGAAACTTAGTCTCCTGGAATCTTAGCATCCTGTATAAAGAATACTCCAAAGTCCTTGATTTAGTTAGTAAACAGATCTGTGTGCTTTCCCCTAATATTGCTTCATTATAAGTGTTCCTAAAGATTCATATTTTAACACAGCCAAGTTAGATTCTAGGCAGTCCTTGATCCAACCTTGAGTCACTGCCCTACAAAGGAATTCACCACTACCTAGGAATAAGGAAGTTTGCGAACTGAGAGGGAACCAGACTAGATAGTTAGAACTAAAGCTAGCTAAGTTACACCCAGATACAAGTATTTACAATGGCCTTGGGGGAAGGTGGACTATGACAAGGGAATGAAGCCCTTGCCCCTGGCTCCTAAGTTTAAGCTGACCTCAGGTAGAATTGCTTTTGATCCCAGTGTTAACCTTGAATCTTATCCCAGTTGGTTCTTGCCAGTCCTTCCTCGCTTGTATTACTGTTTTGTTATCTTGCTGGTGTGTCACCTAACTTCCCCATTTTCTTCTGTATAAAAGTCTGATGCTCAATTTAACAAATTACACTCAGATATTACACACTCCCTTGTGTGTCGTGTCTGTTTGTCACTCGCCGAATCTTTGCCCACTTCCTCAAGAGAACTCGACCCACGCAGGCAGGGGACTCAGAGGGCCTGTGGCAGCTCTTACAGTCAACAATAAGAAAAAAAAAAATGGACTTAAAAATTGACCAAAGTTCTTAATGGATGTTTCACCAGGGATGCAAATAAGCATATTAAAGATGCTTTGCATGCTATACCACAAGGGAAAAGCAGACTGAAACAAGAGGTATTATACACAGAATGGCCCAAGGCCATAACAAAACAGTGACAAGAAAGGGAAGCAAGAAGAATTCTCATTCATTGGTGGTAGGAACATAAGGTGATGTAGCTGTAATGGAAGACAATTTGCTAATTCTTTGGAAACTAAAGTTGTAGAACATTCAGACAACGGAATGTTATTCATTGTTTTTCCATGTTATTCTCAGGAAGGGGAAGGAGGGAATGGAGTGGGAATATATGGGAAGGGAAGGGGAAACCTTAAATTCATATTAGTGAGGTGAAGAGGCCAGACTAAAAAAGTTGCAGACACCCACAACCAAACAGTGGATGCAGCTTAGGGACTCCTATGGAAGAAAAGAGGGAAGAATTATGATTCCAAAGTGGAAAGGAACTAAAAAAAGACCAGTCAGGGTCAACTAACCTGGATTTGGGGGGCCCTCGGAGTCTGAACTGAAGAACTGGCCAGGATGAAAAACTGGCCATCCTGGCGTCCCCTTTCTCTTAGAGCTAGCTATTACCTCAAGCTGCTACCTGGGGCTCTTGCTGATGTTTGAACTAGCCAATCATGTGAAAGCGCGCCAATTTCCTCAACCCCCTACCCCATTACTATAAAAGCTTCTAATTTTCGAGCCTCGTGGTCGACTCTCCCACATCTTGCATGGGTTGGGTGTCGTCCCCCCAAGCTCCGTGAATAAACCTCCCTCATGTGTATTACATCAAGATGGTCTTTCGTGATTCCTTGTGTATGCGAACTCCTGAGACTCGAGTAGCAACTTCATACACACACACACATTCATGCCCACATGTGTGCTTTC
Source organism: Mus minutoides (assembly GCA_902729485.2). Taxonomy (NCBI): domain Eukaryota; kingdom Metazoa; phylum Chordata; class Mammalia; order Rodentia; family Muridae; genus Mus; species Mus minutoides. The sequence goes on along the minus strand of LR750970.1, from coordinate 57,985 downwards.
ATACATGCAAATGTGCATACATAAACACGTGTACGAAATGCTCAGATCCACAAAAAAGAAAAGGGAAATTTTATCCTGTTCCTTCCTGAATGTAATCTTTTTATCTCAACGGACACAAAACACATATATTCCATATTTTGAAATTTTTTCCAGCAAGTCATATTTGACTCTTTAGAAAGCAGATGTGGTGTAAATATAAATTTAAACAAATACATACTTATATTTAGCATGTTTAAATCATAGTGCAAATTATGATAAGGAATTAAAAATGAAATGACGACCTGTTTTGACCAGAACTGAACATCAAGCAAGACACACAATAAGAACAGCATAGAAGATGCTGTGCTCTGGGTAACAAACTCAATTCAGGTTGGAGCAATGGAGATTAAAATGCACAGAGCTCAGCTTACGGGGCCTTTGTGTTCAACTGCTTCTTTCTTCCATGCTTTCTGGGGCTGGCGTGTAGGAGCACCAATCTAACTGCACATTAGGATGCACACCTTGCAGACAGGAGGATGGATAATCAGTGAAAAGAATGTACAGTACTTTTGCAGAAGATCCAAGTTTAGTGCCTAGCACTCACATGAGGTGGCTCACAATCACCTGTAATTTCAGCTCCAGGGGATTCAACTGGCTTTAGCTAGCACTGTACTTACATGCTGAAATCCATACCAAACACACACACACACACACACACACACACACACACACACACACACACACTTAAAAATAAAAATAAGAACTAAACAGATATTCACTTCCTTGATTATTTTACCCATTTATAAAGTGTCACCTCCAAATTTTACAAATCTCCCTGACTGCCAATCACATAGGTACTATGTTCCCTTGCTTTGTGTGTCATGCCAACCAATGACAACTTAAAGGATCTACCCACTAAGCTTTAATGATATGTCTGCATATTCTCTTACAATATATGTTTTCTTTGACTATGATTAGCTCATTGGTGCTACATGTCCCTTGTGGCATTACAACACCATTTTCAAAATGGCAAAATAATGAATGAGGCATTTGATGGAAAAACAAGTAAATAGGTGGTTTCTACTTTCCAATAACAACCTGTAGCCACCCACCGCACTCTCTTTTAGAATTTCAGTGCTTATGGAAAAAAAAAACTGTTGACTGACAATCATTATTTATAGAAGACCCTATAAAGGGTATTAAAGATGTCAAGAATGTTTTATCTGCTAAACTAAAACCTGTCTCAGACAGAAATAAAACCGCTTACAGAGTCAGCACATGCCTTTCATGTTAGTGAAGCATTTGAGAGCACCTGGGCCAAGGTTATGTGTTAAGTTAGTGAAAATACATAATTCATGGGCTAACAGGAAAAAATCACTAGACAGGAAGATGGATGGATTGAACATTTTCTGTGCCACCAAACAGCTAATGATCAGGTAAACACCTCTGAGCAAAACAAAATCCAGATTTGTTCCAGTCATCCTCTGGCTGCCTCCTGTGTCTAGTGAGAACAGTCGCAGGGCTTGCTTCTGAGGCAAGGTGGAGGGAGGGCAGAGCGGGTGCTGCTGCACCTCTGGAAGGCTGCATCTTCCCTCCCCCTGCTTACAGGCTAGCTTCCTCAGAAACACCCGAGGATGTATGCATGTGCACTCCTTGCCGTACACACACACACACACACACACACACACACACACAAGTGCATACACATGCCCCTTCACAACGTGATAAAAAAAAATCTGGAGAAATCAGATCAGAAAAGCCATAAGTGCTCAGGAAACACTTCAAACTTAATCTTCTATTTTGGGGGCTGTTGATCCCTGTATGCTAGGCACTGAGACATCTTGTCTAAGAACCTTGTCAGTATTAAATAACCACAGTTGTATAGTAAATGATGTGCAAGTTTTTAATGAAGTATTTTGTGCAAAACAGGAAATATAAGGATAATACCAGTTAAAATTGAGTTTACTTAGCCAGTTATCATAAATGTTGGTTTTAATACAGTTTGCTCATGGATTAAATTTGCTTTGTGTATATTTTTCCATTATCTTACTGTTCTGTGTATTGTATTCCTTCCACATATATGCATGCATACCCATTATGTAATTCAAACTTAAGGTTATTTTCATAGCTATACATTCCAAGTTAGTGCATATAGAATTAATGCTATCAGCTAATGAAAAGATTTATAACATTGAGCATGAACATCCTGTACTTCATGTATAATAGTAAATCAAAGCCCGTGGTCATTGTATCTCCATTGTGGCCTTGCTTTGTGGTTTGAACTTCTTTCTTCTGCAAAATTAAGTCCATTGTGGTTTGTAGAGTAAGAAACAAAATCTCTCTGTACAAAAAACATTTTACTAGATAATAGTAAATGAATCTTAGTTTGTGAGTCTAAAACACCAGTTAACCCAGATTTGAATAAGAAACAAACACTAACTCAGTGGCTCTCAACCTTGTAACGCTGCCTGCCACCCTTTAATATAGTTCTTCATGCAGTAATGACCCCCCAACCATAAAACTGTGTTGCTCCTACATAACTATAACGTTGTTACTGTTATGAATATGATGTGAATATCTGATATGCATAATATCTTGGGGTCACCCCACAAGTTGAGAACCACTACACTAGAGCCTGGAGAGAGGCTCAGAGGTTCGTAGCACTTGCTGTTCTTGATGAGGACTCATGTTCAGTTCCCAGCATGCGCAATCAGCAACACTGCCTACAGCTGCTGCTCCAAGAGAGTCAATGTCCTCTTATAGCCTCCCTGGGCACTTGTGTGCACACGTGCATGTATATTCATGCACAGGCATACACACCCATGCACGCATACACACAAACACATAAATAAATAAATAAATAAATAAATAAATAAATAAATAAATAAATAAATAGATGGGCAGACAAATCTTTAAGAAAAAGAGCAAGCACCACATCTTCACCTGCATGCAAGTCAGATTGGTACACCCCCAACCCACTCCTACCACCCATTCCCCCACCCCCAACACACACAGCCCTACCTATCATCAAGGAAGGGCATAGGATGCCTGCTCAAACCAGAGACACAGCTCTGCCTACCTCCCAGGAGGCCTACTCTAACCAGGACACATAGTGCCAACTGCCTCCTAGGAGGCCTGCTCCAAACCCCAGGCAAGCTAATACCAGAGACAGTGAGATGGCAAGAGGCAAACTCAGAATCATAATCAACAGAACACAGCTTTCTTACTAAAGCAAGCCCTGCATAACCTAAAACCTGAATAGCAAGATCTGTCCTTAAATCTCATCTCATGAAGATAATAGAGGCCTTTAAAGAGGATATAAATAATTCCTTTACAGAAATACAGGAAAACAACAATTAGAAGCCCTTAAAGAAGAAACAAATCCCTGAAAAAAAACAACAAAGGAAAAGACAATCAAATAGTGAAAGAAATTAACAAACTGATCCAAGACCTAAAAATGGAAACAGGAGCAATAAAGAAAACACAAATGGAGGTAACCCTGGAGATGGAAAACGGAAGAAAGAGAACAGGAACTAAGAATGGAAGCATCATGTACAGAATATAAGGGATACAAGAGAGAATCTCGGGCATAAAAGATACTGAAGAAGAAACTGATACATTGGTCAAGAAAATGCCAACAGTAAAAAGTACCTAACATAAACATCCAGGACATTTGAAAATTAATAAAAGACCAAACATAAGAATAATAGGAATAACAGGGCAGTGGTGGCACTTGGGAAGCAAAGGAGGGCAGATTTCTGAGTTTGAGGCCAGCCTGGTCCACAAAGTGAGTTCCAGGACAGCCAGGGCTATACAGAGAAACTCTGTCTTGAAAAAAACCAATAATAATAATAATAATAATAATAATAATAGGAATAGGAATAGAAGAGGGTGAAGATTCCCAGTTCAAAGGGCCAGAAAAAAAAAATCTTCAGGAAATCATAGACACAAACTTCTCTAACCTAAAGAAAGAGATGGCCTTAAATGTACAAGAAGCCTTCATTTATACCAAATAGATTGTACCAGAAAAGAAAATCCTCATAATAATCAAAACATTAAGAGTACAAAACAATGAAAGAATATTGAAACCTGCAAGGGGGAAAAAAACAAATAAAATATAAAGACAGACCAATACAGAGACTGTAAAAGCCAGAAGATCATGGACACATGTCTTGCAGACCCTAAGAGAACACAGATGCCTGCCAAGACTAATATACCCAGCAAAACTGTCAATCACTATAAATAAAAAATTCAAGATACTACATGACAAAAAGCAACTATAAACAATACCTGTCTACTGATCCAGCCCTATAGTGGGCACTAAAAGGAGAACACAAGAAGGGTAACTACACCTAAGGAAACACAAAAAAATTAATCATCTCACAACAAACCCAAAAGAAGAAAAGCACAAACGAATAGTGCTGCATCCAATAACAAAATAACAAGAACTAACAATCACTGGTCACTAGTATCTGTCAACATTGATGGACCCAATTCACCAGTAAAAAGACACAGATTAATGTACTGGATAATTAGGGCATACAAGAAACATACCTTAGAAACAAAGACACTACCTCGGAGTAAAGGGCAGGGAAAAGGTTTTCCAAGGTAACAGTCCCAAAAAACATATTGGAGTAGCCATTTCAATATCTAATAAAATAAGCTTACAACCAAAAGTAAGCAAAAGAGATGGAGAAGGACACTTCATACTCAAAGGAAAATTCCACCAAGTCTCAATTGTGAACATCTATGCCTCAAATACAAGGGCACCTACTTTCATAAAAGAAACTTTACTAAAGCTCAAAACACACATTGAACCCCACACAATAATAGTGGGAAACTTCAACACCACTCTCACCAATACACAGGTCATTGAAACTAAACAGATTCTTAACAGATATATACAAAACATTTTACCCCAAAACAAAAGAATATACCTTCTTCTCAGCACCTCACAGAACCTTCTCCAAAACTGGCCATATAATTGGAGAGAAAACAAACCTGAACAAATATTAAAAAATTGAAATAACTCCTAGCATTCTATCAGATCATCACAGACTAAGGCCACACTTCAACAACCACCACAACAACAAATTTATGGGAACTTTTGCCACTAGCACCCTAAGAATGAGCTGATTAGGCAATTATAAGCTAAATTATATATCCAAGTAAAAACATGCCTGCCAACAATATAAACTATACAGGTAGAATGCGACCATAGCTGCCAATTAGCATAGAAGAGTTAAGACCCGTTTCAAGCTGTCATCAGAAAGAAATGTACTTTGCAGAGTTTTGACAACTTTTAATCCAATTATGATACTAATTATTTCAGTTCTATCATTTAATGTATATTTTGTTTTTAGAATGGTGTATGCATGTACATGACAGCAAGATTTCCCAACTTAAGAAGCAGATATTTGGTTTAAAGTACTTAGTCTTCATAATAGACCAACTACTTTAAAACACAAGAAAGAAACTATAAAGATGGTCTGTGTTTAACTTACTATCCCCACTGTCAGAATGGCAAAGCCGTTCAGTGTTGGGAAACTGACTCTATCGAAGCCAGTGGGCCGACCAGAGCGAGTAGCATTGACTGGAGCCCAACAACGACAAGAAGGCTCATGACCATCTGTACAGCTACAGTATACTCATATACATAAATAAAGAAATTTTTTTTAAAAAAAGAATGCTAATATCATTTTTAAGCAAAATGAGGATTAGCAGAATAACACAAAGTGAGTTTTTCATTTCCTACAAATACATGTACTTTCAGACCTGTTTATTTGGGTTCAATATAAAATCTCTACTGTGAAGCTCAGACTCAGACCTGCTGTCCTTTCCCCAACAGCATCCCTCTCTTGCTCACGGCCACTTCTGTCTACTCGCTTGCTTGTCTAGATATCGGGGTGATGATGTGGTGCATCAGTTAGTTGGCTTGATTAAGTCATTGATTTCAGAATATATAAATATTTAAAAACATCACACTGTAGCCCATAAATATATGTGATTTTTAGTTGTTCATTATGCTCACTGTGAAGGGAGGGGGCCTAAGGCTCTTCTTCATATCCCTTCCTTCCAGTCTAACGTACCTCTTCCTTATGATTGCTGTTAACATTGTCATTGTCTAAGACCCTGTCCTTTTTTTTTTATCATTTTGAAAATTTCTATATTTAAATTCTTTTTACATTTTTTATATAGGTCTTATCTTTCTGCATCTTATACTTACAGAATCTGTAGTCTTTTCCTGATCCATTACTACTCTCTGAATCTTAATAATAACAGCCCCTCCAGCCAATGGCATTAATTTTATAACAGTAATTAATAATGTGATTTAGCCGGGCGTGGTGGAGCATGTCTTTAATCCCAGCACGCGGGAGGCAGAGGCAGGTGGATTTCTGAGTTCGAGACCAGCCTGGTGTACAAAGTGAGTTCCAGGACAGCCAGGGCACACAGAGAAACCCTGTCTGGAAAAAACAAAAACAAAAAAACAAAAAAAACAAAAAAAACAAAAAATGTGATTTAGTACTTTCCCATTCAGGTTTCAAAGAACCATTTAAGAAAGACAATGATTAGAATGCTCCAAGGACCTACGATTTGAAAGTAAGTTTCCTGGTCCTTCATGAAACATATTGCTTATCAACTTCCAACGGCCAATGACCACCTGAGCTTCTAGCACAGGCTGACTCCATGACAGACTTCAAATTGTCAGGCAGGTCAGGCCTAAATCTCTGTTTTCATGAACTGGGCAAGTCCAGGCTTCAGAAGCCTGGCCAGAGGCAAGGACAATGGTTCAGCAACAGTTTCCAGACTTCCTCCACAAGTTTCCATCCCCCATGCCCCAGTAATGGAATACCCCTAGAGATGGAGTATGATAAAGGTCAGCTATCCAAAATCCCCTAATATGCTTTAAAACAGAACTGCAAGCTCACTTGGTTGTTTCTCTATCTTGGTAATGAGAGACCTGAGCATGCTGAACTTCTGCACAGTAAAACACCCTTTGTGTTTACATACTATTTGATTCCAGGGTGTCATTATTTGGCTAATTATAAACCCTTCCTTACACTACTACTATCTAACTTGTTGTTATTGTGTTGTTGTTGTTGTGTTTTGCTTTCTTTTGTTTTTGGATTTCTATGTTCTTTTCAAGTAGCATAGATCCTCTCTGCGGCTAAAACACACCCATTATTTTTTACATAGGAGCTTTCTGTGTGCCTCTGAGTCTGCAGCTCTTCGTGGTTTTGTGTGGTTCTCATTCTCTGGCAAATAGCCTGTCCCTTCTTTTCTTCCCCACTGCAGTCTACTAAGTCATTCATATAGCTTTCTTAAAAATTAAATGATTTAATTCTCATCTCTTTCGAAAGCTCTGAACGTGATATGCACAACACATACAAGGGATCTCTGAATCATGCTTGAGGAGTAAAAAAACCACCTTCTAAAACAGCCTGAAGGTAAGGGAATGCATGGAGGAAGATGAAGAAGAAAATAATTCTACGTTAAGAAGAAAAATGGTGAAGGTGATCTAAGAAGTAGGAGACACTGAGGTTCAAAAAGTGAGAACAGACTGACTGTGAATGACTACTGGGGTTGTTGTTGTTGTTGTTGTTGTTTTGTGTTGCTGTTGTTACTACCAACCACAGCATGTTTAGAAGACTGGGAAGGGACCACTAAATTTATGATAAAATAATGGATGGCATAAAAGGAGGAAAGAGTATAGAAAACCAGTGCAAAGCTCCTCATTATTAAATATCTGAAAGGCCAGTCTAAAATACAGGAGATGAAACATGTATAATTTTAATGAAGTTGAATATGTAGGAAAAGTGCATGTAAACGTGTAATGTAACTTCACATAGACTAAATTTTGCAGGGGAGATTATGGGAGAAAACTCAGGGTTTTGCACAAGTCAAGCAAATTACTACCTATGTTCTATTACCTCCATAAAAAAATAAAAAAAAAACAAAACTTACTTTAAAAAATAATGTATTTGGGGGAGTATTGGTAATTTTCCAAAGAAGCTAGTATTAAAACTGAGCAGGATAAAAGTGTCTGTAACCAGCTTATAAGCACAGGGGCAGAATCATCTGATTTAAACAATAAAAAAAAAATGATTATAATCTGTTCAGTACAGTGGACTTCTTAGAGTTAAGTTTCAGATTTATAGAAAAACAAACAAAGCTTTTTACGATACTAGTAGATAAACAAAACTCACTAAATTAAAAAACTTCAAAAGTATTTGAAATATATTTATAATAAAGCCTAGTATTTTTTATTTGGAGATGTGTTCTTAATCTGAAGGAAAAAAACCTAGTTAACTGTGGATTTCTATATGGAAAACTGACATTTTTCTTAAGTTATGGAGTTTAGATATGACCTGATTTGACCCCAAATTCCAATGGACATGCTGTTACAAAGCAATCAGAAATACACAGTGTACTTGTTCAATTTGTTTGTACTATGTAAAATTGATTTTTTTTCTTTAATACTAAAATTTGGTCCATCTGTTGGGAAAACAGAAAATGTTCTAAATATATACAAAGAGTGGAAATGCTTCATTCCACTGGCTGTATCCTGTGGTATACACGTTTTCATCAGCATGTTTGTCTTGCAGACAAAATGAATATCAGATGGTGGTTTTGAAAAAGGGCAGACCTAACATGAGGTGATTAGTTTCAAAAACAGATTTTTATTCTTGATAAATTATTACCAAATACAATCATCTGTTGATTGAGGATATAAAACAGATTGGTCATACTACAACCCACAGGTTAAATGAAAAACGGAAATAATAAGTTTATTTAACATGGTCTTGCATTAAGTTCCCAGCAGTGCAAATCTAAGGCAAATAATTAGATTTCCAATTTAAAGATATACATTTGTTAAGCCAGACGTTTCCTGAGGTCATCTACTCTCTGTTGGCCAGTTGCACTGCACTGGCAATGCATTTAGAGCCTTTTCACTCAGAATGTTGTATTAGTACGTCTTGTACATTACCCTAATCAAGCCAGCATTGTAGTGTGATTCAGGGATAATACAGAAAGGTCAAAGGGCTGATAGGATGACTCCTGGTTGCAAATGATTCTGAAACAGTGCCATATAGATATAAAACTAATGCCTATAGAGAAGTTGTGGGGGTAGGGGAGGAGAATATACTAGTAGACAGCTGGTAAACCAGTAAAGTAAAAATATCATGGACTTAGCAAATGGGATGACAATTGCAACTTAATCTCTTACATAGCCACTCTTTTCTCAGGGTGACCACTTACTTTTATGGTAAAAAGAGAAAAAACTTAAAAGATGACGCTCTGACCAATAGATGTCTTAGTTTTAGAGAGTACACTCCCTTTTCCTCCTCTTCCCCCTCCTCTTTCTTCAGTAATTTACAGCTTTACTGTGTAATGTCTCTCCAGGGAGCAGAGAATCCCATTACAAATGATTCCTCGGCAGACTTCAGCTCTGTAAATCAACAGTCTGAGCTTACTAAAAGACTTTAAATCCCTGCCTGGGTTAGGCTGGCACAACTTGCAAATTGGTAGGGCCAGAAGTAAGGGAGGGAGGAGAGTTTGGTACCAAAATAGGCTCCAGGAAAAGAGCTTTTGACAGCTGGAGTGTCTACTTTCTCCCAGTGACTGTTGTGCCTTGGTAGAGAAAAAGGGATGCTAGGCTTAAAGTCTTTTTGGAGACTGGGTTGTAAACAGATGAGAATATCTTCAAAGACAGTTAAATTAGGGACTAGAGAGATAGCTTAGTCAGTAAAGTGCTTGCTAGCCGGGCGTGGTGGCGCATGCCTTTAATCCCAGCACTCGGGAGGCAGAGGCAGGTGGATTTCTGAGTTCAAGGCCAGCCTGGTCTACAAAGTGAGTTCCAGGACAGCCAAGGCTATACAGAGAAACCCTGTCTCAAAAAACCAAAAAAAAGAAAAAAGTGCTTGCTAAACAAGCACAAAGACATGAGTCTAACCTTCACCATCTTCACAAAAAGCCTAGCCCAGTGTGACCCTGGTGGGTACAGAGTGACATGGTTCCTGCCCCTGGGTTTGAAGGCCCCATGTGAGCCTTCACAAGTGTTAATGGCTTGCTTAAGGTTGCTTGTGTAAATAATGTATATATTTTACATTCCTTCAAGAAATGTCCTTTCTGTTAACATTAATGACTCCATGATAATCTGAGATAGCACCAGTCCAGAAGGCAAAGGTGTTTTTAATGTCTCAGCAAAATGGTAAACACTGGGACCTTCGGGACAGCCCTTAAGGCTATGGGAAAGAACTCTAAATACTTGAGTTAAAAAATATATTATTTCTCAATTATGCAAAAATATAAGGATGCAATATGAATTATGAAAAGCAAAAAAGGCAGCTGCACTAAGAGCCAGCTTGTCAGAAATATGCAAAAGCAAGAGATTTCTGAGTTTAGGCCCAAGTGTGGTAGAAATGGTGATTTCAGGACAGGGTCTCACCCAACTAGTCTATTATCTGTGCTTACCAGAGACCAGGGCAAATTCTTTTGCAATGTTAAAATAAAATGTATGCTTGCAGTGTACTAAGAATCAAAGGACTGGGCTCAAGGGATGCTCATTCATAGGATAATCAAAAGGAAAACTGAATTGATATGTAAATAAAAACTGGGCTTTTGGAGATAAGCTGGCAGAAAGCAATAGCAGTTCTTTAGAATTTTCTCAAGGGAGAGCTGAGCTGTTTGGAGATCTCTGGAGAGTAAAAACAGCTCTTCAAGAACAGGATTTCTGACTTGGTCAGAAGATCCAAGAATGTTTTTATAGCAGCTTTTCTGACTTTGGTCAGAAAACCCATGAGCTATCCAGAAAGCTTTTAGAATTTTTACTAGCAGAGAGAGCTGCCTTAGCAACAGAGTTTTTAGAATAGTAAGAAAAAGCTATCTAGAGCAGAGCAGAGCAGAATACAAACACACACACTGTGGGGTGGGGGAGAAAGAGAGAGAGACTGCCATCTCAGCTTAACCTAGTCCAACCGCTTGTGCCCATGATTTGACTTTGGGACATTTGTTTTTGCTAATCCCAGACACCCCATCTCTCAGAACCCCTCTCTATGCTAAGGCTGGTCCTTGGGGCCTGATGGTCAGCCAGCCAGCTTCCCTAATCAGTGAGCTCTAGCTCCCAGCCAGTGACCTTGTCTTGAGGATGACACCTAAGGTTGATCTCTGACCTCCACACATATGCATCTGGACCCCCAGAATCACATGCATGTGTGAGTACACTGAATGATGGTTAGGGTGCAGAACGATCATACATGTTTGGGGGGGGGCATCATTTCTAAGTAAACCTCTGAAGGGTTTTGCATGCCTTTCTTATTCAAAACAGTAAAAGTTCTCTACCAAACACTAGTAAAGAGAAATAAAGTTGGATATCTCTGGTATATTTTGTATACTGCAGATCATATATAAATGGATGGCTAATAAATGAGTATAATACAGAGCATACTTTTATAAAAGCATGTTTGTAATGAGGATCATTTCAAATATTTTTTTCTTTTTCTTTTTCTTTTTTTTTTTTTTTTTTTTTTTTTTTTTTTTTTTTTTTTTTTTTTGGTGGGAAGTTCTAGACAAAGGCAAACTTTACTCTTTATCAAAGTCTAGTTGGAGGAGCAGTGTGCATTTTTATAACCTCACTGACCGCATTAGGGAACAGCATCCATTATGAAAATCTCAAATAATGGGTTCAGGTTGAACCAATTTTGACTAGGACTGGGGAAGACAACTCTATATCCCAGATGAGATGGCTCCTGGGGGGTCAGTTCCATATGGGATTCAGTCACCTGGATTTAGCCAGCGCTTCTTCTGCTAGTGTCTGCTTATGCAATGCCTGTCTCATCAACGTCTTAGCGGAGTTTGTTGCAGTTGGCCTTAAACTAGCATTCCTTTCTCTGACCTAGCCCCTCCAATGCGCTTGAACTTCTCTTCCTGTCCACTTCTGTAGCTGGTACTCCACCCCCTCCCTCTATCTTACCGTGTTTATGTTCAGTTACTTCCCAGCCTTGGCTAATCTTCACCCCCTCCCTGTATCTTACCATGCTTATGTTCAGTTATTTCCCAGCCTTGGTTAATCTTCCCTTCATGCCTTCCTCATGCGTTTTTCTTTTTTGTTTGTTAGGGTCTTTTGTTTTGTTTTTCAATTTTCACTTCTACTACTATGATCTCATATTTCATCATCTCAATCATAGACTACTATAGGTTGTTTTTATTTTATTTTATTTTGTGTAACATATTTGCTTTGAGTTTTCTCCAGTTCTTCTGCCTATGCAAACATTTCTGATTAATCCTCCTATGATGTTATTCTAATCAGGGGCTGATGAGGTCTGGAATCTGAGATGCTTGGCCTTGCTTAGATCAGTAGTCTCAGGAAAGAATTGTTGTCTATGCTGAAATATTCAGAAAACTAACACTGGGATTTATAATGCAATGAATGAGGGAAAACTTTGGAACAAGTATTTCTGCACAATATGCTCAAAGAAAACACTGGAAATCACTGGTCAATATCATATTATAGCTTTAAAATACTAGCAAGCAATTACTAAACCAAGGAAGCCTTGCTGCAGGCATGATCACTGATTTAAGATAATTTCCTACATGCTCCTTTTGTTTTATCCATTGGACCACCATTTTAATCTTCAGACTTTGCCTGCTTATAGACTAAACACACCTCCAGGACAATTTTAGTCCTCTGTGAAAGCTGAAGTGACTTTTATCAATAATTTTTGCTAAAGTTGGTTTTCTGGAAGGGAGTTCTATTGTCTTATTTCAAACTTTCCAAAAGTCAATGTTTCTTTCTCTAGCAGACATTACATAGGGGCTTCTCTGTGTTGACAGAAAACTTCAGACTGAATATTTTTAATGAAAGAAAAAGCCTTAGGGCACAATTGAGCACCCATTTGCTGCTTTAAGAATGGTCTGTTTGTTTTAAATTGGTGCTCCATTGCTAAAGTTCAAGAGGGACCTTAAAAAAATGTGTTTAAAAGATCCAATTTCCTTGCACCTTTGGTCAAGAGTTCATAGTTATTTCCTCTGCTAAAAAGAACACCAGCTTACCTTAGCAATAGCTGAGAAATTTAAAACCAATGGATTCCCCTTTCCTCATCTATAGTTTACCAGTAACTACATTTTCTTCTAAAACTATTTTGGCCTCTGTGGCAAAGAACTTCAATGTCTTACCCACCCAACACTTACAGTTTCAAATGTGAACAATGACTGCTGAGCTCCAGAGGTCCCTTCTGAGCCCTCTTTATGTGAACAATGACTGCTGAGCTCCAGAGGTCCCTTCTGAGCCCTCTTCACTCTTGCTGATACTTATTTCAAGTCAAGCTTCTTTGACTTTGAACAGCGTGGTCTTGTGCATGCCCTTACAGAATAGTTGTTCCCCAATAATAATTTAGCACAAGTACTGGACTGAAATGGTTAGATGTATTTGCTTCTTCTTTGTCAGTTTAGTCTGCCAATCCTAAGAGAGGCAGAACAGTGATTTGCTAACCTGCGAATATTACAATGCTGTAGAGTGCTTAACATATACTAGAAGTTCCATAAATTGATTTGCTAAATTGATTTGGACTGACAAATTGCAATCAGGTCATGTTAATTGCTGGCTAAGGCCAGGCCACCATAAACAGAGGTCAGCAGTAAAATGAAGTAATTATCCAGGTCACTGAGGACAGAAAATGTGCTAATTTGGGTTAAATGAGTAAGCAAAATTTTGCCTAACTGAACTAATCCATCATTTCAGTGTAATGCATAACTTTGTGAATGGAAAGGTGACCTCTGTGGGCCACCGTATACTCTGCCTGCTTTCCATTTGAACAGCCATCTGTTTTGTAGCCATGCTACATGCACCATACACTTCTGACATTCAAAACAAAAACTGGGTTCAAATCCTTACAGTCTTATACAAATGCCACTGAATCTAAATATGGTCACCTGAGGGCAGTATATTAATAACTTAAAGGACACTTATAGGACCATATCCCACTAATGTAGTAAGCCAAGCCTCTTCTTAATTCAACAGTCAGCAGCAGCATGAACTATTAAGTTCAAATTTTAGACACTGTTTCTCTAAATTAACTCTGAATAATCCTCTAGATGAGAAGCAAAGTGGAAGTTTTCAATCTGTTTACCCTTTGAGATGAAGACAAACCATTACTGGACATTAAGGATTGTCAAAGGATAAAACTATCAAGCCACTAACTATATTATCTATAGTATATTTTTGTTAGCACAATTCTGTGTTCTGGCCCATTTATATTGGTCTAATTGAAAAACTTACTCAATCATCTAAGATACAGATTTAAAATTTTAATATTTGACCTTTAACCCTTTGCCACTTGATGTGTGTATGTGTGTGTGTGTGTGTATGTGTGTATCTTCAGAAATTGGAAAAACAGCCTTTGTTTTATGAGAGATCACAGCATCAGGATTTGTCAATTTACAAGTAACTATTAACCAAGAAGAAATGAGAAATACATTGGATATTTTTACAGTATTCAAAATTAATAGTCATTCAGAGTCATTTATACTATAAAGGCTTAAAGAAATGACAAGTATTTTAAAAAGTCAACAACAGTCAAACAAATTGTTCACAGAAAACTCACAATCAGATAGAATGGGAACTTCATTACATTGGACAGCATGAAGAAAGAGACAAGACTTGTCTCCAGCCATCAACTACCTAAGAATGATCAACTCAGCTTATCTTCCCTTCACTTTTGTCAAAAGGCCTGCAGCTCTTTCCAGGATAAGACAACACGTATGAAATACTTTAGAAACTGTAGAGCCCATGGATATTAGATACCTATGGGTACTGATGGTGATGGTGGTCTCCTGATTGCCACCGGAGGCAATGCTAATACTCTGCAGCTAGTAAACATGATCAGCAGCATCATAACAAGCTAATTTTTGTTCAAATTTCAACACCTGTGAGGTTCAAATGATTGTTTTGATACCAAATGAAAAACTTAGTTTATAATGAAAATATGAAAAGACATATATAATACACAGCTGTGCCAGAGAAAGACTTCAGTTCACATTCCTTAAAATTACTCCTTTTCTCTTCAGATTTCCTCTTCACTCTTGAAGGACAAAGTTATTATCAAACGTCAATCATATTTTATTAAATTGACTGTGAAAAGGTTGAACTGCAGACATAGTTGTTTTAGCCGGAGGCTTCCTTGATTTGCTTGCTTCCAATGCAATTTCAACATTTATTGTTTATATATCTTTAAAAAAATAAAGACAGAAGAGAAAAAAGGAAATATCAAAGGAACTAATACATATTCAAATTGGTATGTATGAAATGAGGTGGTAACTTTCAGTTCTTGAAGCAAACGGATAAAACCTGAGACAGGATACACAGCTGTTTACAACTTAACTACTGGGGTCAGGAGCTAATCCACACAGTAAATCCACTGTGTTTTAGACAATGGAAAGCATCTAGAGGCTACTTGTTTTCTTTTTAAAGACTAAACTTCATTAAGTAAAAAATTGACCTTCTGCCAGATTTCTCTCTTGTGGATTGCTGGATACAACTAGAAACGTCTGTTTTAAGCAACAGATTCATATTATGCTGCAAAGAGCAAATATTTCTTTTGATTATCATCAGTTCTATCATTTCTTATAAGACTCTTTTCCAAATATATTATGAGTTCGTAAAAAGGTAGCGCTATCAATATACTTGGTTTATAAGAAAACAATTATTCTTTAGAAAATCATTTATAAAGGGCCCTAGCCACATTGCTAACTTCATAAGTACATCTCTTGGTTGGCAGCCACAAGACCTCTAAGATATTTTTTTCCAAATAGGTTCAAGAAGAATATCCTTGCCCCCAACAATTTTAGATGTTTATATTTATTATATATTTTTTCTCTGGAGTACTACGAAAGAAATCCA
The DNA here is from genome assembly GCA_902729485.2 of Mus minutoides. Classification (NCBI taxonomy): domain Eukaryota; kingdom Metazoa; phylum Chordata; class Mammalia; order Rodentia; family Muridae; genus Mus; species Mus minutoides. Next base: position 42,108 of record LR750970.1, on the reverse strand, counting down.
CATTTTTGAAAACTAGCCACAATCTTCCCGGGCTCTGTGTGTGTGTGTGTGTGTGTGTGTGTGTGTGTGTAGTATTTGTGTGTGTGTGTTTGCGTCTTTGGAGAAAATACAAAATCAGATTATCTAGATAGTCTATGCCCAACACAAAGCAATATCAAAAGTTTTATGAGTTATTGTATGAGATATTATGCTGTCAAATAACGTGACATAGTGTCTTATACTCAAAAACAATAAATTAAAATATATCAAGTAGCTTTTTCTTCCCTAAGTGCCCCAGAGTTACAATATATTATCATGGTGTACTACCATGTATTATGACACCACCACCCCCCACCAGAAAAATTTAAAATTTATTTGACCTTGAAACCCTCCCTTTAGGAAACTGTAAAAATCTGGAAGAGGTGTAGTCAACAAAAATATATCAGAGTATGCTAAGACTTTTAATATAGGTGTACATTCCTTAAGACCAGGATATACACCGAGACCCACACATTAAGAGATTTCTTCACTATTTGAACATCACAGGATCTCCTCAAACAAATGACACAGCTACAGGATCACAACAGAATAGAATCTTATAGACTCCAGACAGGAATACTGTCCTCTATGGCAGAAGGCTATAGATTCCCAGCTGCAGCGTATGCCACTTTACATTTTTCTATATTGCCACAGAAAATATATTTTCCTGCTGGCTTTATATAAAGAGTACAGGCAGTTTCTTTGAGGTGAGAAAGGTGATCATTCCCATCAAATCCAAGAGATTTTTACACAAATGACAACAATCTTACCAAGTGCTTTCAGCTACCTTACTACAACATCGCAAGTCTAAGAGAAGAAGCTGGAAAACCACACTCATGGGGTTACAAGAACCGCATAATCGCATAATAAACCACCAAATATTAGTATATCCTCATGTCTACATGGACTTGAGTCACGATTTAATCATGTAAGGCAAGTTTTCAAGGGTCATTACTACCTAATAAATATGCCTGTAGGGCTAGAGAGATGACTCAGCCGGTAAGAGCACTGACTGCTCTTCAGAAGGTCCTGAGTTCAAATCCCAACGACCACATGGTGGCTCACAACCACCCGTAATGAGATCTGATGCCCTCTTCTGGTATGTCTGAAATCAGCTACCGTGTATTTATGTATAGTAATAAATAAAATCTTTGGGCCGGAGCAAGTGGGGCTGGCCAGAACGAGCAGAGGTCCTAAAAAATTCAATTCCCAACAAACACATGAAGGCTCACAACCATCTGTACAGCTACAGTGTACTCATATACATAAAATAAATAAATAAATCTTTAAAATGAATGAATGAATGAATGAATGTGTGCCTGTAGCTACCAGTAACTGATATTTAAAATGAGTCTTTTACTTGAGACTCTGACACTCATTTGTCCAGTTTTCAAGATGGCTAAGCAATGACAGACACAGTGCTTATAACTGGCTGATTATTAGATGGCTCTGTTTGTTCCTAAAGGAACTCAAATCAGGTATTAACTCCAAATAGCTATCCTTAGACTACCACAGTCAGGGAGTTTTATTTTGTTTTGTTTTGGTTTTTTTGTTGTTGTTCTTTTGTTTTGGTACGGCTGTGAGAAGGACCCAGATTTTATCTCTTTGTGGGAAGCTCCCCTTTTCCCAAGCTTTGGTGGAGCTCCTGCAGACGTACAGTAGCTTGAGAGTGTGTGCAGCGGCTGTGGCAGCTCAACCATGCAATTTTATAGCAGGCAGCAAACAAGGCAGAGAATTCAGGGTTAAAAACTCAAGTGGAGTTCTGTCTTCTGCAGTAATGAAAGCTGACTCAAAGAGTAAATCAAATGGATCTCCTAACAAAATGAAACCAGCTGTCTGGCCTGGGCTGGTCTCTGATTTAGGTTAAGTAATTATTGCTCTAGTGTGGCTCAAGGTTGTTCTGTATTGGTGAAATAAGAGCTCACATGAGAATCATCCAACTTTTTAATTTACTGTAGCATCAGAAATTCCACTGTATAAAGAATTCAAGAAACGTAATCTTCTAAAAACTTTACCTATAAGCGTTTTCAAATACCAATTGATTAAATCTTCCAAGACATAATTGCACAATACATAATTACATTATAGTAAGAACCTCTAGTATCTATGTTGATAAAAATATTTTAGCATTAACTTTAAAATAGTGTTTTTCAAATTTTACTGAAATGATATATCCTCATTTCCAAATAACTATAAAGATAATTTCTACATAGAGAACTTTTTATGAAGAGCAACCAGAGACTAGCCACCTCCTATGCCCCTAGAGAAGTCTACTCTGGTAGTAGAAATGTCCTTCAATGAAGCCATGGCATACCAGTGATGGTTTGGAAGAAAAACAATTATTAATAAGGAAGCAGAGTGAAAGGATATACTCGTGGAAGAGATTTCTATGATTTGCAATATTCAGAATAAAATAATTCACCCATCCAGGAGATTGGGAAGATAGCTCACCACATACAACTCTTGCACCACTTTGAACTCTTGTGGCATACCCACATCCAAACACACTCACGTAACTAAGGAGAGTAAAAATAAATATTAAAAAATGATTCCAGGGGTAAGAATGTTGTTAAATGGTAGGGTGCTTGCCAATTATGTGCAAACTGTAAATTCAATCTCTAGCAACACATACACACACACCTGCATGCTTACATGCACACACAATCTCACATACATACACACTCACATGCATGCATGCACATTCTCACACTCACACACAGATATGCACACACATGGTCATACATATTCTCACACACAGACACACAAATATGCACACACACAGGCATGCACATAGACAAGCACACACACACATACTCACACAAACATACACACATACATACACAGAGGTGCTTCCACATGTGGAACTCTAATAAATTACTTGTCTGTTTTTTTTTTAATCTCTTTATATTTTCTTTTTTTTTTAATTAGTTTTTTTTAAAGATTTATTTTTTATTTATTATATGTAAGTACACTGTAGCTGTCTTCAGACACCCCAGAAGAGGGCGCCAGATCTCGTTACGGATGGTTGTGAGCCACCATGTGGATGCTGGGATTTGAACTTATCACCTTCGGAAGAGCAGTCGGGCGCTCTTACCCGCTGAGCCATCTCACCAGCCCCCTCTTTATATTTTCTGATGGAGCACATTAAAGCCTAGATGTCTTGGCCTATTTTTCTGGTTGTATTTAAGTCAACTTGTAATCATCAAAGCACTGCTTACATGTATATGCATAGGAAAAGGAGATAACTCCGAGATAGAGCACATGCCTAGCATGTCCCAGCACCAAAGTAGTAAATATTTATAGAGAGTAACATTAACTGATTTTCAAACACTGGCAAAATGTTACCTTATAGACTGTTCCTTCTTTAGTCATATTTTAAGTGTATTTTCACTCTGTTGTGTACATTTAACTTAGTTCTCAATAAATAGTACATCATATGATTAACAGTCTGAGAGCAGTTACATAGGTTGCATAGGGAAAAGTTTCAGATGTTCTTCTTACACTTACTATTTCTGGACACAATGCAGGACATATTTACCTTCCAGTGGGACCCACCCATGTTTGCAGCTTTCCTGAGTCTAAATAATATTTCTCACTAGTTCTTGTCTATTAGTCCAAATAATGTTTTGCAGCACTTCAGAGTAACAAACAACAGTTACATGTTCATATCTCCAAAATATTATGTATCCTTTTTATATCAATTTATTTTTAAATAAAATAACATATTGTGTTTAGGCTTGTTAACTAGAAACAGATTTGTGAAACTCCATAGAAGTATACAATTTACTTAAAGATTAAGAAGAAACTCTGTAACAATATTTAAAAGGAAATTTTTTTCCTTTCAAACAGTTAAGACTAATACCTAAGATCCTTAAAAAGATAGAGTACATAAGACCAGTTTCTGTTCTTAGATCGTCTGTAGTTATAGAAGGAAAGAGAAGAATACTTCTAACACCACACAGCCAGGACTTTCCTTTCAAAAAACTAAAAGCATGTGCCCAGTTCATACTGAACATACTTTGTGAACAGGTAAATATCATTAATGCAAATGTAGGGAAAACTGGACAGTTTCAAGCAGCACCCCTTAATTGTTGAAGTAAATTATGAGGACAGTCTCTAGTCTCCCTGTAACAGTTTCCACTAGTATGATTAGGGTGGCAGCCATTCCCTATGTGGAAGGGACAGCTTTCTGCCCTTGCTCTGAAATGTTTCCTTCGAGACCCTATTTCTCTCTCGCTCAACTTTTGAATAATCATTTTGTTGCTGTAAAGTTATGAATTACACACTGGTGACAAATGTTCTCTGAATTTTCACTTTTTATATTTAGTCCCACATAAGTACATGTTCTTTTTCCTCTGGGCTAATCAACTAAGATTCTATATTCTATTTCTCCCAACCTCTTTCTTGACGGAATCCTGGTATAAACTTAATAGTCTAAGAAATCAACATAAATGCTTTTTTTAAAAATCTTTGTTTAGTTTAGGCAACATTTTCTTGTCCTTATGTTCAGCTTCAGAAAGAACAGCCTATGTGGAGAGGAAGAAAGCTGACAGCAGGGGTGACCGCTCTGATGAAGACCTCCTGTCATCAGTGGTACTCACTGGTAAGGGATCCTATAAACAGTGTTACCACTAACTTGATAGTGTAACACTTGGTAGCCTGAAGATGAGCAGGAGAAAGAAGTAAATTTCCAAGGATTGCAATACTTTAAGCATCCTCCCTGTCTTGCTCTGGACCCTAACAAGGAGCCACTTCCTCAGAACTCCAAACTTTTGAAGGAGGCAAGCCTTCCTGTATAGTTGTTGAGGGATGGCATAACATCTGTGCAGAGACAGAAGATGCGATGAAATTAGATAGACGGCCTACATAGACAATCATGAAGAATGCTTTCACTTAAAAGCTGAGAGGTGCCTGTTCCATTCACTCAGCAATACTGCATGCAACCGCTTCAATATATATTCCCCAATTTCTTTGTTTTCCTTTTATTCCTTTTATAAGATGACTCTTTGGCATACCTTAAAAGAACCAAGTAACTTTTTAGTTCAAATTATTTTGTTAAGTATTGCTTTCTAGAGTATAAAATGAGAACATAATAGAACCAAATTCTAGTTCTACTAGAGAACCTAGAAAGTTCTTCAGACTTAATACAAGTTATTTTGTATCACCAGCAGCATCATGGTCTGGATTAGGAATGTCCCCCAAAGTCTGTAATGTTAAAGGCTTAGTCTTCAGACATGCCAGTGTCAGGAGGTGTTGGAACTTTCAGAAGGTAGAACCTAAGAAGTTAAACCATGAACCCACATTCTTTAAAAAGGACATTATTCCTATCCCTTTTCTATATTTTTGGCTTCCAGGATCTCACAAAATAGGCATACTTGTTCTGCCACACTCCTCTCCTTCTAACTATGGTTATACCTTGGTCCAAATAGTCCTAAACCATGAACCAACATAAAGAAAGCTTCCCTCTTCTTAAGCTGATTGCATCATGTATTTCATCACAGCATAAAAAGCAAATGCAGGTTTTTTTAATTAGATATCAGAATAATATTTGAGATGTGAACCAACATTTCACTTTCATATGAAAGTATGAATAGTGGCAACCATATCAATGACTAGGGTTTCACTATGTCAAATTCATCTTTGAATTTAACCTATCAAAATTTTTTATAATATTATTTCCCACCCTCAAATTGTAGGATTCTTGAGTTAGCCAAAATAAGCAATTATATTTTCAATAACACTATTTTACTCAACATATAAACATAACAAGGCCCTGAAAGACATAAGGATTAACTCAAAGGGTCACATCACTTGGTGAGAATGGCTCTTTCTTTTTTGTGACCAACATTGATTTAAAAATTTTTTAAAATATAATCTACCTATTATTTTATCTGTAAGAAATAAAGATGTTCCCCTTAAAAAATTTAGGTCATAACAATTAAACAGTTCCTCCACATATCAAAGCAGGTCTTTTCCACTCTGCATTTCTATCCTGGTAATTGTGAGATAATCGCCGTAGTCTTTCCCATGTAGCTATTGGTGTTTTATATTTGAAGAATTTAAAGCAGTATGGAAAATATAACATTTAAATTGCATATACTATTTTTATGTGACAAGATATTGTGAGTTCCTGAAAGAAGTGTTTAGACTGTAATTAAACCTCTCCATAGTTTTGGAATATTCAAAAAAGAAAAAGGATGGGGGAAGCAATATTAACAAAATTATAGCGATGATTATGATTTAACTGTTGTTATAAAATTATAATTGTAAAAGATAGACGGGCTTATTGAGTTATTTTGTTATTCAGATGAAAACAATGTGCTTATTTTTAAATATATATGTGTTGTGTTTTTGGAAGACCAAAAGTTTCCATTATCATGCATAGACCATTTTAATCAGTATCAAAACAAGGAAAATGAAGCTAACATCTTTCATCTATTTTAAAACTTTATTATTTAAAATCTAAAAATTATTTTTAAAGTATTTTAAAGTATACAGTAAATTAACATTAAGTATGTTCCCATTGTTGTTTGATGTATCTCTAGAATGTTTCCATCTTACAAAACTAAAACTCTACCATGAGGTATCAACTGTCTGTTTCCTCTTCCAGCCCAGGCAACCGCCATAGTACCTTTGTTTACTGTGTTAGAAGCCTCCTATAAGTAGAACTATACAGTCAGTATCCTATAAGTAGAACTATACAGTCAGTATCTTTCTGTGACTGGCTTATTTCACTTAGTGCAATATCTTCTAAATTCAACCACTGTGTAGCTTGTGACAGAATCTTTCCATTTATAAACACTGAAACATTGGACACTTGCATTCCTTTTGCCTAAAAGTCTTCATCTTTGTAGAGTATTTCCTAAGTAAATGAAAGCAAGAAAAAAGAATGTTCAAGCATGGACACAAAGTCTGTCTACAAGCTGTTCAATTTGACATATGACAGATTGTACACACAATCTGTCAATCATTCAAATGAAAATCATTCAGTGCAGCTACAGTTATTTTTGAACTCTCACCTTTCTTACTATTTAATAACTTATGATGGAACTATCAAGAGTATGTTGATGGATATAAAGAAACCCTAGTCCCTTTAGTCCAGAAATATGGATGTTAGAATATAGTTCAAGTGATAAGGAACCATGGATCAATAAGACCTGCAAGAAGGCTATTTTTTTTCAAATTTTATAAAATTATGTTTAAATTATTTCTAATACCAAATGTGGTTTCTCTTTATTTGATAAACCGTTAAATTGCTATGATACAGAGAACTTGTATTCTGTTGAACAACTTAGAAAAAAACTCTACAAATGTCCCACTGCTATCCTGGAGCAATAATTCAGTATTTATTTAAAGAATGAATCTACCATACAGGATGATGTCCTTCAGATGACTATAATCCACCTGCCGGGTTCTCTGTCCAAAATCCGTTCAATTTCTAGGACATGAAGAAGCCTCTGCCATCTTGTGTTTGGTATGTTGGAGCTGCTTTGGTTATTTGTATTTCTTTTGTATCTCGTTCACTTTCTCACCTCCCTCTCCCACTCCAAGGGGCCACAGATCCCCTGGGCTCTTTAAATTTCTGGCTTCCATTACGTGGGGTGATTAATGGCGGTGGGCCTGGTACATGTTGAGGTCAGTATGTTGAGCATCCTGTATGTCATCGACAAATACACCCATGTGCATTCACCGGCTAACTTTTCTCCTCCGCAGTCATAATTTATTCATCCCAGAATACACTCAACCATCTGCTATTTATTTTGTTTGCTTTAAGCATTATTTCCCTTGATTTGTTAAGCTAGGGCACAGGTGAATAGTGGTAACAAGCAAAACGGGGTGTTGTTGTTGGAAACAGGAGGAGGGAGCCCAGCTCCCCATGAGGAAGAGCATTGAGCTCCCCATAACAGGCCTAACTGTCTTGTTGAAGACTTAACACCCCTACCTAATAAGAGTATTTGAGGCAGACCCAATCATAACTAGCTAAGGCTAGACCCCTGGGGTGAGCAGTGCAAAGCTGGGGGAAATTTAAGTATCCTTAATAGTAGCCCAGTAATAAACTGATGCTCTGAATCTTTGCAAAAGTCTGTACAAGACTGGGCTATAAACTTTATATTTGGCTAAGAGGCTCATAAAAAAACACCCACCTGATTTCAGACATGCATTTTTGGCAGTATGAATGCTAGCTAAATTAGCTATGGTCCTATTTTTAGCAGCTTGCTTTCTCTATCTAAAATACAGTGATTCTATGTGTACAGCAGTTTTACAACTGCCCTCCACTACTGCTCCAGAGAATGCGTTTTGAACTTGGAATTTGCTTCTTTACAGCATCCAAAACATGAAAATAAGGCTTTTTTCTTCTTTTTTTATTTATGACTCTGGCATTGTGACCCTTTTGTTTTCATGAGTTGCAATAAGTGTTCTTATGCTTATCAGTGCTCTAGTAAATAGTAATCCTAATATTGCAACAATAAAACTATAAAGCCTTTTTTTTTTCTTTTTTTCTGCAAGAAGAGCTGAAGTGTCTCTTATTTGGGGAGGTCTCATGTTGATTTGAGGAACTTGGGTCAAACTGGTATTTGACCTTTGACAGGAGGCTGACCTGGGTCTCATATTCTCAACAAACTGGGCCCAAGACAATAGTGTGCTTTATAGCCCAGGGCCAGATCAGTGTGTTTCTCCAAGGAAGACCTCAAGCTGAAAAGCCAACATGCTTGACAACCACCGTCAAGGTACCAAGGGTCTAAGCACTAGACATTGGAAAACAAATGAGGGAGAGCTACATCTGGAATCCTAATGGGCCGCCGATGGTTCCCAGCACAGGGAAGAATTACCCGTGTTATTTTATCATCCCTTGCGCTAACTTTGCTGTTTATGTACAGCAATAAATGATTTTTTAAAAACATATTTGGGTCATTATGTCATATACCACCAGCAAGTAAGGTTGTTTTATTGTGCTTGGAGTCAAAATACAAGGCTGTGCCCAGATGTACGGGAAGTTTAAAATCTCTTGTCCTTCTGTGTTCATTCCTCTTGGACAAATGAGTTAAGTTTTTAAAAGGGAAATTGAGAATTTTTATGACTTCTATTCCCACCTTACCAGTAAAATTTGCACCAGTATTTTTCTACCCAGCAAAGGTGCTTGGCCAATGATAACACTAAATACTAATGCAGAAAGCCAAACAGCTTCCAAGCAACAGGAAATGCCAGGGGTCCTTTTTATTTTTCCTCTTTCATACTGCTAGCAAGTTGGATTCTGCTGCCTAGACAGTAGTATGATCAAAAGTTAACTGCAAATAAAGAATAAAACTGAAATACAGAGGCCCAAAACTGTTCTTGTCAAGATATGTAGAGCTCACCCTTCCTCTCTGTTAGCTGCAATGTCTTAAAATTCACCTGCTCTGTCAATGTCTGCATCATACATACCAACGATTTACAAGGAAGATGGAGGATTTTCTGAGCTTGAAAATCAGCCACAATGCTGAAGTCTCTATGATGCGTTCTTTAGATTATACCCTAGGAGCAAGACAAATAATTGCATCACCCCTGCCTACCCCTACACTTGGGGAAAATTCGTTGCCCCTCATTCATATATTCATATGCTAAACTATCTTCCATTCCATTATTGATAAAGGGAGCCTTTTCACTTGAGCTAAGAATAAAGTCGAGGGCTTATATATCAAGGGAGAAGAGAGGCTGAGAAAGCAGATGTTCGGATGTGGATCCTCAGTGATGTACCAGGCAGAAAATCAGTCCTTGTGTGCTTGGTGCCTGAACCAGGGGACGCTGGCTTTCCTGTTTACTTAGCTTGCCCTGTCACTGGTTTAACAGGTGGCCCAGAAAGAAGATTTAGGAGATGTTTTCTTTCTCCATAAAGGAATGTCAAATCATTTTCCAATGTGTCCGAAGATATTCATTATGAAAGTTGGAAGCCTAGAGACAGTGTCAAGCAAAAGCAGAGGGGGTGGCTGTAGCTGACAGCTGGAGGTGGTTGTGGTGGAGTTAAGGAACTGTTTGAGGGTTCTTGCTAAAACATAATTCACTTAATTTTCACATATTTTCTCTAAGAGGTGAGTTATTTACCCTTTATTTCTTTGCTTCATTTCTATTTATTAATCATTTATCATCTATCTATCTATCTATCTATCTATCATCTATTTTTGGAGGCAATGGTTGCTGTACTTTGTAGCACAGGTTGGCTTTAAATTCAAGGAAATCATCCTGTTTCAGCCCGTCTGTATAGGGTCACAGGTGTGAGCCAATATACTGGCTTCATGTGGCACCAGTGTGGCACACACTCTTTTCCAGCTTCCTTCATTTGGCATAATCTCTTGATATTTGCTGAGTCTTGCATTGTAGCAATCTTGATTTTTTTTTCCCCCCAGAGGATCCCTTTTAGTTTCCAACTTTTGAGTTCCATGGAACTATCACCTTGATCTAACCACTAATGATTGGTTGCTTTAAAAAGCAGTGACTTGGTTGTGAATTTCAGCAGGATCCTCTCCACGAGCAAGGTGCAAAGTCTTCATCACAGAAGGAATCCTTATCTGACAACATAACAGTTAAAGGTTCTTCTCTCTTACTTTACTCCTTGGCCCATCCCCCACCCTGTCTCTTTGGTTTTCATTTAGTCACATTTATTCTTTTATTTGGTTTTGATGCATGACAGCTTTTCTTTAGCAAAGATCGTGCTGGTTCCTCTTGGTCTTTGCGATGTTCAGACCTTTCCTTCCCGGGGATATGTCTACTTATGTTTCACCAGTATCTGATTCTTGGCACATTTCACTCTTCAGGAACATTTACAATCTCTTACTTGTGCCTCTACATCCCCTGAGCCCAGAAGTTTTCACAGATCATCAGTGTCAGAGCCTATATGTCTTCCTTCAAAATACTGCCAGAATCGTCTTCCAAACTAACCCCATATGGCTCTGTTCAGCTGAAAACCTTCAACAATCTCATTTACACATGGATGCGAAGGATGGCTCAGAAAAAACAGTTCTGTATTCTCCAGGTATTTTTTCCATGAATGATGGCCGTTTGTTCCTGCCTGTTGTGTTCTGTTAGTTGCATTTGGAAGCTAAACGTTTATAAATGACCATGTAATGTTTTCTATTCTCAGTCAGGTATATTAGCCACAACCTTGTGCTTAGTTTATAAAGTGATACAGAGTATACTCCGTCTGTTTGCAAGTACACAGATGAAGAAAAGCAGAGCTAGCAAGAGAATATCTGAAAATTTGTCTTTCTTGTCTTTTCTTCCACCCTGTTATGACAGTCTACAATAATTCCCCGAAGTCAGGTATGTGACTTTAATAATTTCTATACCCCCCAATAGTAATATATGGCATTATTTACACTTGTTGAAATTAATTGTCCCAAATAATTCATTCTTTAAGAGTTTTCAATCTTGGCAGCTTAGGAAATCATCTGGCTCAGTTGCTGATTTATTTGCTAGGATACCTTGAGAGCTTGAGTTCAATCCCCAGAACCCACATGAAGAGTTGTGGTGCCACACGACGGTAATCCTAGTACAGGGGAGGTGGAGACAGGCAGATCTCTGGGGCTCATTTGTCACCCTGGTTAGTGCCCTGTCCCGGTGAGAGCTCCCATCTCAAAAAGTCAGATGAAAGACAGCTTGAGGAATATTGGTTGAGTTTGACCTCTTGCCTTCACACACACCCAGATGCACCTGCACCCACACTTAGGGAGCTGTTTATTTTAATCCTTACTTTCTGTTGTGGCATGCGTGTCTCTATCTCATGGTAAGAGAGTTTAGGGAAGAGTGATGAAATAAGAATGTCATGTGTAAGGGGTGAAAAGAGCTTTCCCCATGGCTTTAAAAGCATGCTGAATTTGGTTCTAGTATTACAGACCATAAAGTGAAATTGTTTCAGTTGTTTGGTGGGATGATTTTCTTAGTAAGAGGCTCACAGAGTATTTTCTTTCATATAAAATCCTGTTCCTGGATTCACAGACACCAGGAGTCTGATGTACAAGACACATGTCCTATCATCCACACGCATGAACAAAGGAAAGGCCCTTACACACATCCGTGTTTGTTTGTTTGTTCTAGACTATTATTCATTATGGCATGAGCCACAGTTTTAGCTACTTTCTGTGCCCCGAACATTGCCTCTGACACTGGCTCAGAAACGGGGAATAGTTATCATACAGGATTCCATGGAGGAAGCATAACTGTAAGGTGGATGGATAGGATCATCAGTGCAAATGATAGGGTAGGGTGCCGGTGTCCAGATAAGGGGGAAAACATGTTCTTACAAATAGCTTCCTTTCTTTTTACCTGAGTCACTGAGGTGCTATCTCAAAAACTTTTAAAAGCATACACTGGAGGGGTCACTCCTTTTCTTTGAAGTGTGATCTTTAACTGAAGTATAATTGACATGCAACAAACTGGATATTTTTAACTACTTATATATGTATTATTTATATATGTGCATTAAACTACTGCTATACTCAATATTCTCAGGAAAATATTCCTCTCCCTCATAAACGCTCTCATCGTACTTTGCTATTCATCTCTCTGAACAAATGTATGGATGCCACAGCAAATTAATTTTAATTTTGTTCAATCTTACACAAGACTCTACAGTATATCCTTTTTATGTTATCTATCTGTGCTGTTGCATATTTCACTAGGTTTGCTTATATAACCAACAAGTCTTCTGTTGGGAGGATGTGCCTGTCTCGGGGGCCTTTACTGAGCCTTTCCATATGACAGCTGTTGTACTGGATGCTGAAATACAGAGCACTAATAGCTGGCCTTCAGGGAACTTATCTGGTATCTAATATAAATTCATCTGAAATAAATAGCTTGATGATTATGACTACTGTGCTTTGTATGTGACATGTAACTTATAGGCTCAGTTGTTTGAGCACTTCTTGCTTGCTGGTGACTCTGCTTTGGAAAGTTGTGGAGTCTTTAAGAGGAAGAGAGTCACTGGAGGAGGGCCTTCAGGTTTTATGACCAGGCCATACTTCCTTCTACCTTGTGCTTCCCAACTGCAGACACAGTGTAGCTAGCTGCCTCATATCCCTGCTGCCAACCATGTCCACCATATTCTCTCTGCAAAATTCCCTCCAATCATAACTCAAACAAACCCTCTAACTTCAGAGGTTTCTTTTCAAGTATTTGGTCACAATAGCAAGAAAACTGACGAATCAAATGACAAAATTTATTCTGAATTGTAAGGGATTATAGGAAATTGAAACCGTATCAAAACCATATCAGATTCAGGTTTTCAGAAGGCTTCTTAGAGGAACTTATGCTTGAGGTAGGTAAGATGTACAAGGAGTGAGGTCAAAGAGCTATTATTGGTTCATAGGAAATGCCATAACTTGAGGTAGATAAATCCAACGTGAAGGACCTAACATGCTGGGTAAGATGCCTAAATTGTATCTTAAAATTTTTTTAGGTTTATTAATGTAAAATTATTTATTTATAAGTGCTTTGCCAATATGTATGCTTGTATGCACTGGGAAGATCAAATTTATAGTCTGTTTTTCTAGGGTAATAAAGGTTACCCCTGGATGCATTGTGGGAGATTACAGAAGACAGCAGTTACAGGGAACCCTCTCCCTAAGAGAAATCTCTTCAATCTTAGCTTCTTAACTTGGTTCAGTTAAGAAAACAACAAGGCATTGCTATAGAATGGAGAAATGTGGGAGTTAAAATCTCAGAAATAAAAAAAAATAAGTAAAGAATTCATCAAAAAAGATTCTTATATTTGATGTTCAGTATCTAGATAAATAGGAATTGGATTCAAGAATGAAGGCAGAGTTAGGAAAGATGGCATGTTCATTAGAATATCTGAATTCAAAGTTAAAGTGTTTAGAAAAGTTCAGAAACTAGATATGTAAACATATGGATTATACTACACAGGCATTTGAAGAGAAAGATAGACTTTTTCTCATATTCATATGTATGCAAGAGGAAGATAATTTATATAAGAATATGGCTTCAAATGAAGCTATTAGAGTTTTTGTCTGTAGGAAATTAGCTATATTGATTCATATTAATCTTCAATTTATAGATTCTTGAAGTAAGGTTGAGGGGGTTCTTAGAGTCAGTGCTTCCAAGGGAGGGATCTAAGAACCCATTCATTGCGAATTAAGAATATATACAGCATCTATTGAGTTTATCATTAGGGTCTGTGAAATCAAAGACTATTAAACCATGATAATAATTGATGTGGAACCGGGAAGTGGTGGTGCACACCTTTTATCCCAGCACTTAGGAGGCAGAGTCAGATGGATTTCTGAGTTCGAGGCCAGCCTGGTCTACAAAGTGAGCTTCAGGACAGCCAGGGCTATACAGAGAAACCAAGAAAATGATGTAGGAGTGGTCATGATTTAGATTTACTAACACTACTTAGATTTGACCTATAGAAGTTTATAGGTAGGAGCATTTGTTTTCTGAAAGAAATATGTAAAGGGGGGAAATTATTCCCACTTCAAACCTAGTAATACTATTTTGACAGAATTAATAAAAGTTCAGGACTGGGGTTAAATGCAAAGCAAATAAAGAGTCAGCCAGAACAAGAGGCACTCATTTCCCTATTTTTACACATCATAGAAAAATTAGCAGGTGACAAACTGAATAAAATTTTTGACTAAGTGATTAGCAGTTCTGCTCTCTTAACAGCATTCCCTACAAAGCCAGAAAAGCCATCCTGAGCTATATTAAATCTAAAGATTCTACATATTGTTCTACCTTCAAACTTGATTACCATGAGGCAAACAGCTGTAAGGAGGTCCAGAAAATCTAGTGAAGCCATCTTTTTTTTTTTCCCTTCCAAATCAAGTTAAGAGGCTAAGATTGAAGTGACTACTCTGAGGGATGGGATCCCTGTAACTGTTGTCCTCCGTAATCTCCCCCCACTGCATCCAGGGATAACCTTTATTTGCCATAGAAAAACAGACAGTAAATTTGATCCTCCTAGCTTGTTGATATTTTTTTAAAGCTGGTGAGCAAACACAGTGCAGAACGTGGAAATTTTGGCTTCCACTGCCACATAGATTGCTGGAAGCTTTTGAGGACATAGAAAATTGTCTATTCTGATTTCCAAAAACAGCAAAATTATTGTTATGTGGAACAGGAAAGTTTTTATATTTGATATCATATCGTTGCTTCCAAAACACTCTCCATTTCTTCTAAGTGGAGAACTCTAAAAACGAAATGAAAACAATGGTCTTAATCTACCAAATGATGTCTAACAATCTGCAAAGAAATTGCTTTAAGTTTCTTTTTCAAGAGAGAAAACAATAATGTAGTTTCAGGTCCAGAGGCATTTACTGACAATCAAAATATTGATTGCACATTTCCTAAGAAATTTTAGTATTCAAAATTCTTTTAAAGAAGATGATTAATTATAAAAGGAAAGCACTTTGCATCATAAAAGATCAAAAGAATATTAATATTTTCAGAAAATGTTATTTCTTGTGTGGAAGTGTGTGGGTATGTATTGTATGCCCATGCACATGTGCGGAGGCCAGAGGTCTCTTCTATCTTTCTTCATATTACTCTCTGAGGCAAGCAAGGTCTCTCATTGAACTTCAAGCTCTTCTTTTCAGCTAGACTGGCTAGCCAGAGAATTCCAAGGACCCTGCTGTGTCTGTACCTCAGCACTGGGCTACAAGCACATTTACCCATGTAGGTGTTGAGGGTTGGACCCTGTGTACTCATGTTTGCACAGCAATCACTCTTTCACACAAAGCCATGTTACCAGCCCATTTGTGAACTTAGAGAACTGTGTGTTTACACAGTCATTACACAAGCCAAGAAATGTGTGAATTTCTATAAAAAATTTGTATATCCTTCTAACATGCTAGAGCCTAGCATCTGTAACACATAATCAGATCTTTGTCACAATATATTAAACTCCTCATGAGTCATCTCTATTTGTTTAACCATGAAAAATCCAACACTGAAGACATCAGCACTGACAGCATCACTCCATCAACCAAACTCCGTTCATCTAATTCATTATTTTAGGAAAACTTGGGAATTAGCATCCAGTGGCTTAGACTCTGGGGTAATCCCATTTCATCCACACATTGAGTCACAGACAGAACTCAAGTGTTCCTGCTTCTGTCTATCAATATACATGCACCCTCTAACAAACTTATCTGCTATCTTCACCTTCCAACCAAGATGGTTCCTCCTCTTACTTCCTCCACTGCCTCTTTGTGCATCTGGCATGCAAATACCTGTTAGATTTCCACTTCCTCTTTAACACAGCCTTCAGAGCTGACTCCTCTTATATCCTACAAGCATCCTAAGGGCAGAAGGTGGTATTTTATATTCCATTTTTATCTACAGCATCAAAATTAAAATCTAGCACGTAGTAAGCATGTGAGTAAATAAAGCCAATATATCAGAGTGCACAAAGAGAGGACAAGCAATGACTGAAGGTGATTTTCCCATTTTGTTATGGGATATCCTTTAATTCATAATGTGCTGATATTTCTCTTTTAAAGTAGTCTTATAACTTTAGTTTCTCAATGTATAAAAAGGAAAACTATTATGCATGGAAGAAAATGCCTATAATTTTAGCACTTATGAGGATGAAGCTGGGAGCTGAAAGCTCTATGGGCTAGCCTGGGGTACACAGTAACATGTAGTTCTATAGGCTAGCCTGGGGTACACAGTAACTTGTAGACAAACTTGGGTTGCATAGACACAGAAAACAAAACTACATATTTACTTCTATTATTTAATTACAAACACATTTCTTCTGCTGAAAACGAATAGCAGAAATTTTAGTTTTGAGCTAAAAGTATACTTATCTACAAGTAGAAATCTCATTGCTGCCAGAATATTTCTAGAATAAGATCAAAAATTTTTTTCCTCAGTGTGTGTAGGAACTCTGTCTTTGAGGAAAGTGATTAATTTTTAATTGATTGTTAGTTTTAATTGTTTTCAGTCTACACTTGAATTTTGATGTATAGTATTGTGTTTTCCAAGGGAAGGGAAACGTCACGAGTCACTGAAAACTGAGAAAGACTTCAGGCTCGAGGGAGAATAGGGAAAGGCAAATTTTTAAGCTTCCGAATGAAAAATGCTCTTTATGCAGCTCTGTATTAGGAAGTGATGTCTGTGGTCTTTGGCTTTTAGATTAGGGAACCTGCACCCCAACCCTAAGCGCTAAGGCATTTATTCACCAATTCACTTTCTCTTGGCAAATGAGAAAAAGATCTGGTGATTGGCATTTCCTAAACCTTATTCCAATGGAAAACCCTACGTGGTCCTTTACTACAGAGGTGATTAACACATCTAAGATATTCTTTTCAGTTTTCAGTTGGCGAGACACAAAAAAGGGAGGCCATAGTGTTCCGTGCTCCCTTTGTACCACAACACATGCTGTCTAAACTGTCCAGTGTCTTAGAACCTTTGGTTGTAAAGTATCTTTTCTATGAAGTCCCCAAAGGCTGATTTCGAGGAAGAGGTCATATGGTTCTAACATTTACCAGTCTTTTTCTGAGTCTACAGCCTACTGTCTCCTCTGAAAATTGCTAGAGACCATGCAAAGTCTACACTACAATAAGGAAGGCAGTTAAGCAACTACAGTAATAAAGGAAAGGCTTGTGGAAACCATTTTGACAGAACTGATTGATCCTGTAGCTTTTCTGTAACTCTTTTCTGTAAGGTCTGTGGTTTTTCACATGTGAAGTGAGTGTATGAAGGTGTGTGTATTTGTATGGGAGGCTTAAGTACTGGGGAAACAAATCCTTCACTAAGACCTCAATGCTAGAGAGTAAGGACTACATAGTCATGACAGGAACTCGGCTGCAAGAAAGCCTGAGACAGTCAGAGACTCAAAGTAATGAGCTGAATTCCCCAAAGTCTCAAGCAGTTTCCACCGCAGGGTAACAAAAACAAGAACTCATGTTTGTTTGTTTTGGAATCTCCATTTGGACCTGGAAGGTCAGCCTGTGAACAGCCAAGCCATTGTTTCCCAGCAGCCATCCTGATCGCTGTCCAGCACCTGACTAGGAGTTAGGAAGCCTGGGTTCTCTATCTGATTCTCTAATCAACCCACATTGAGATTCCTGAAGATTCACTGTTTCTCAACTCCAGAATAGCTGACAAATGACCCAAGCCTCAGATCCAACACAGCACTAATGGAGAGCATACTGTCCAGAGCACTACAGCAATTTGCATTTATTGGCACTTAGAAATAGAAGGTATAAGGCTGATGTCCAATTTACTTTTGACTGAATATCACTATATCACACAGGCTAGCCAGAGGCTCTTGGGTTAAAAACCGTCCTCCGTCCTCCGTCCTCAGCCTTCTGAGAAGCCAGGATTTCAGGTCTGTGTCCCTGCACCTGGCTAGGCTTTTAGTTTCAATAGTTTGGGACAACAAATATTGTCTTACTATTGGGTTATTTCTGCCAGGACCTAGTCTAAGACTGTAGATAAATTAATTTCAAAGGTCACAAAGACATTATTAGAGAATGATACTATGGTCTTCACTGACAAATGAAATGACAAGATCACAAACAAGTACTTGTCCCAAGTGGTACAGCCCAGGAGTGGCAGAGATAGAGGGCCCTCAGCTTCTGCAATGCTATACGTCTCACATGAGTCGGAGTTTGAGAGACATTGAAGCTAAGGGAATACACACTGTTGCGGTTGTGTTAACTCCAAACCTATCTGGAACCAACCCACATGAGTTTTAAAATAGTGCACTGCATACTGGAGGAACCAGATCCCCATGTGAAGTCCAGAGCCCTGGAACAGACTAAAACAAAAACAGTTTTTCTAGCGTTGCATGTCTGCAATGTACATTTTGTGCGCTAACCAATGCAAACAACTGCTGGGGAGCTGGAACCAAGGTGAAAATACGGGAGGAATAAGAGAAACGAGACCTGAAGTGTCAGTGCAGCTAAGAGCAGAGCAAGGACCATTGCTAGAACTAGACTAAAGGGCACAGGCAGGAGGCTCCGGGTCTCAGCAAACCCAGATGCTAATGCAAAATACACGAGTGAAGGCTGAGTCATTCTTTATCAAACAGCGCAATCCTTCCAGAAACAGAAACTGGGCAACACAGCAAGAGCTATCAAATCATTCCCAGCAGAGTCTTGAAATGGAGCACTAAAGAAGTCCACGCTGATTAAAAAACAAACTGCAGTATTGAGGTTTTTAGATTTGGTTTGCTCTTGGAAAACAAACGTGGGTGGATATTGATATCTATATGTGGTGACAGAGGATAAACTTTCTTGAATTCATGCAAAGTATGTGAGCCTTCAATGCCAGACTCCAATATGGTCTTTGTCACATTGAAATTAGGTAAAACAATACAACTTAATTAATAGCACACAACTATTAATCATTGTCCAGACTATTAACTATTATCCAGAGCAGGTGCTGGATTAATAACAGTATTTAAAAATATATAAACATATAGACTAGTAATATTTTAGGAAAAAAATAAAATTAAAGTATGAGAGCCACCATAACTACCTAATAATTGAAGTTGTCTTTATATTTTAGACAAAAAAATATTCTTAAAAATACACTCTTTACAGACCCATTCAGAAAAATCTCTTTAAATGTGTATGACATTTGTACAATTATTAAGGGTTTTAAAAGATGTCCATTACTTCTATTCCTCATTCAATGTAATATCAGAAAAAAAAGCCACAAAAAATTTACTAGAAAAATACTGTCTCTTGAGAGTCCAGAAGCACAACAACATACTTAGGATTTGTAAGATTAACATAAACCACACAAATGTTTATTTCTCCCTGAGGTTGTACCATTCATCAGATCCTAACCACCACTTTCTAGTAGCTTATACATGGAAAATTACTGCTTCATGCATCTCAATCAACTGCTCCCTAAAACCAACCATGTGACTGGAGGAAGGAAAAGGCAATGTTAAATTCCTATGTCTTCGTTTTGTAGAATACAGACATGTACCTTTGCACCTGAAATATATCTGTTATTCATCAGACTTAAACATATATGTATCCACAGTGACAAGCCTGTGACAGCCAACAGCTGGAAAATAGCTATTTCTCCATGGCTTGTAGTAAGGTACCAAGTCATTCTGATGCTAAAGAATGCTAATTCCTCATCTGGGTAAAGTAGAGAGGACACAGTCTTGGTTCTTCAGGGCCTCGAAGGAGCTAATTAATATATGGCGAGCTGTTGAACTTATATGTAGTTGAATCTTGATGAAAGCTTTGGATCCTGTCCCTCTGAACAGTAACTAGAGTTGCCGGACCATGCTTGACTGAAGCAGGCTTAATTCCTAATGAACTGTCCCACTATGTAATCATGAATAAGAGTTCCTCTACCCTGACCTGCTTGTGGGGAATTGTTTCCATTTCCACTGGACCAACTTCTCTCCTAGGATTAGGGTTAAGACCACTTTGCTTTTTAGTTTCATAGAAGATTAGGAAGAAAACAAGGCTAGAACTTCTAAGGACTATAATACAGACATTCCAATGTGTAAATATATAGCGACCAAAAAAGCCTTTGTGACCTAGAAAAGACTGAGACGTATCACAGTTGAACAGCAGACCAAAGAAAGAGTAAAATATAATTTTAAAGAATACACTTTAAACTGGTGTGTGTATATGTATATATGTATATATATATGTGTGTGTGTGTGTATATAGTTGTGAGTGTAGGATTTTAACAAAAGCAGCACACTTTAGGCAGATATATAATTTGTAATTTTCTAGTGCTCTCATTTATAAAAGGAACAAAAAACATAAAATTTACTTTAATAACTCATTTTATTATATAAAATCATATTTCAGCTTATAAAAAAACATTATATTAGCTTTATATAAAAATGGGATAAGGTTTCTATATTTAGAGCACAGCTCAATTTAGATTTGAATGTGCAAAAATACCAATGCTTAATGACCAGATGCACTTACTATACTGGAGAATAGATGGCTGCAAAAAATATATGTGAAGCCATACTAACTAAAATACTACATATAATTCATCATGTATCTTTGCAACACTGATTGGCTGTCATATGAAGTAATTCAGGAAATGACAAATTCCACAAACTGTAGGACCATGAAAGGTAGCCTGGTCCTTGAATGGACTGAAAGGCGGTGTTTTGTCCCACTCCTAGGCATCCGGCTCCTGTCATGTAGCTACTGGCCCTCCCCCACATCTCTTCCTAAATTTGTGGCCATCTGTCATGTAAGGAGTCTTGTAAGGGCAACGCCCAACCCCCTCCACATGTAGAGAAAATGACCACAGATCAGGATCTTCATTTTAATGAGGTACCTATAGGCCTGAAGGACTTTTCCAATTAAACTTTCCTTCCCAGACACTCCTGCCTGCAAAAGGTATTTAACGTTAGGCCTGCCCTGAGAAAGGGGGTACAGTTTTACTCATCTACTTTCCACCATGACGATAAACACCTTAAAACCATGGACTGTCTCTTTTCACCGAAATCTACCGTGGGGAGCAATGGAGAAGGTCTTTGCTTAAAGAGCCTCTGTCTAATCTCCCATAAAAGGCCTTTCTACACTCCCAGCCATAGTCGCCTTCAAGACTAAGTTTAAACTCACTGCTACTGACAAGCCAAGAACTCTCTCCACAAGATCCAGCGGAGTTCCCCTCTTTTCCACCTCGACCCAGGGCTAGATGGCTCCTGAGTGACCAAGAGCCTGAGAGCCAGAGGGCTCTGGCCTCCTTATAGGCCGGGGGGCTGTCTCTGTGTAGCCCTGGCTGTCCTGGAACTCACTCTGTAGACCAGGGTAGCCTTGAACTCAGAAATCCATCTGCCTCTACCTCCCAAGTGCTGGGAGGCGTAAGGCACCACGCCAAGCTATGAAGTCTATTTCTATTTCCCCCAGATATGAGCTAGTTTGTTATCTGAGTAAGAAATGCAGACAGTAGCATTCTCTGTGAGTAGTCCTAGGGATGTGACGGAGGCGATTGCAAATACTAGGAGTGTGCTCTACCACTGAGCTAACCTCAAAGTCTGATACACAATACCCCAAGCGGTTTCCAAATTCATTTTTCTTGGAATGTTTTCTCTGGGAAATCTGAGCCGATATCTCTTCTTAGGTAGTTGTAGTTGAGAATTTCTCAAATCTATACACAGCTGAATACCACCAAGTGACCACAACTGATAGTGTATGGAGCAAAAGAATTCCTCAACTGAGCCCTTAATCTACAAAACCATATCATGTAATAGAATGTTTCCTTGTTGTAAGATATTATATGTAAAATTATTGTACATAATAGGGAACTGGAAGAAAATGTTGTGCCTGAAAACAATGGTCAGTGGTAATAAAACCCTAGAACACAGGCCTTGGGTTTAATGTGCATGGTAGGCAGAAGCTGGAAGATCGTCAAGGAGAATAAAACAGCCAAATGGCTCTGGCTCCAGCTTGAACTCTTACCTCATGTGAGGAAGCTTCTGCTACATGCTCCTTTTATTGTGCCTCTGCAGTGCCTCCCCCTCCACAATAGATTATACCCTCTGAAATCATGAACCAAGATAGATCAGTTGTTTCTGTCAGTGTTTTTGGTCACAGAAAAAGAAAAAAGAAAAGGAACTAGCACAGATGTGGATCCCAAGATCGAGGTTATTGCTTTGACAAACATGACCATGTGATTCTTAGGCCTTTGGAAGTGGTTTGCAAGAAGAATGTGGGATGGTCTGGAGCTGTGGCCAGAGAAACCCTGGGGTGTTGTAAACAGGGCTTAATGGGCCATTCTGACCATCCCAGAACAACATTCAAGGCTTCTCTTTAATGGCGCCAGTTTCTGTAACTACTGTCTTCACTTGCCTTTTCTGTAACTTTAAATGCATTCACACTCACTCACACAATGCACATTCTTCAAATCTTTTAGTTCTGCTTTTTCTGTGCAATCCTCACTGTAATGTTTGATAAAAGCAGTGGGCGCTATCCATGACATGGTCTGCATGTCATGCTACCTTAAAACTTTCTCTGCCAATCAATTAGGCCATTACTTTTTAAAAAGCTATACTTGTATCTTCAGAATATTGATAAAGCATAGGATGATTCTTTACCAGAATATTAACGTGAGTAGTCTCTAACATAATCCAGAAGAGTTCATGTTCCCACCTGACACCTCTACTGTCTCTGTTTCTAGGAATACTAGTGCCTTCCAAGCCCCCACCAGAATCACCCCGAGCATGGGCCCAGGGCAGGGGTTGGTGTGACTATTTATTTTACTAATTCTTTCCTAAGGGTTACAAATTCCAGAGCAGGCCACATTTGATTAAGGTTCTACTGACTCCCGTTATGCTGGAAAACAAGCATTCAAATACAGGAACCTGTAGGGGACATATCAAATCCAAAACATCATTCCTCCTCCCTTGAAATGGTGGAATATCATTGCTTTATCTTGAAGTATGGTGAGATTTCTAAACTCAACAGATTGCTTGACCAAAGAAGGCAGGCGATTCAGAACCTCTTAGCACCTCTTCAGATTAGGAAACCTAATGGTATCTACCTGTGCTGCTTAAAGCATCCACCCAGATAGCTCTGAGCTGCCAGGCATGGAAGTCCAACTACTCTGAGAGCTCCAAAATATGCTGCAGACTTTCTAGGAGACAGCCTAACTGAGCCCAGTCTCTCAATTCCCATCCCCCATCCTCTCCAACAAAGAAGCTAGACATGTGAATCCACAATGCAAATTGGGAACAAAAATTTCCATAACTGTTTGTTCTTTAAAAGATTACAAAAAGGCCCAAGGGAAGAGATTGAAGCTTTGTAAGGATTATAAATTTGGTAATATATTGAACCCTATTTGTCCCTAAGAAGATATAAACACGCACATTTTCATCTTTAATACATCGTCATGTCTATGATTGAATCCACCCATACATGATGGGCCCAACAGTTTTCTTCCTTGCATTCTAGCCACCCTGCTGTGCGCTGACCTCCAGCTATACACAGACTTGGAGTCTGCAGCCAAGTCAACACTGAAGGATAATTTATTTTCACACACGAGGGGCAAGCACTCATCCATATCCATCACACCTTTCCAAACCATCGGGCTTTTCTTTCTCCCATACAAACTTCCGAAAATCTTCATCTGTACTGACTGCAGACTAGATCCAAGGAGACCAGAAGTCCTTTATAATCTTTTCACTCCCCTTCCCTGGGAACAGTGGATGAATTGGCACACACTGAGAACTGGAGTTTGTTCCTTATACTCCCTCATAAAAGAAAGCTAAAGACCATTTTATGGAAGAGTTAACAAGTTTTGATTATATTTTTATTTTCAACATCATGGGAAAGCCTCTCCCATTGCATTTCTGCCATTACATCTGGAAGAATGTAGCTCCATTTTCTTCCTTGGGCTCAGAATTCCGAATGTGCATGCATGGCTGGGACACCCTCTCGGTATTCTCGGGCTCTCTGTTTCTGGCCTTTAGAGTACTGAGTTCCCTCACCTTATTTCATTGCATTCTTTAAAAAACAATGTTGTTTGACTTTCATCTGTAATACAATGACAGCTGGAACTTAAAAAACTTTGCTTATGGGTTTTGAGTACAGGGTCGCATACATAATAGTTTAATCTTCTGACAAACTAATTATGGCATAAATTTAAACTGTAATATTTATAAGTCAAACTACCAAAAATATTATAATTGAGGGGTTTTCACTTTTTTTCTTTCTTTCTTTCTTTCTTTCTTTCTTTCTTTCTTTCTTTCTTTCTTTTCTAACTTTCTTTTCAAATACTCAACCAAATAATAACAGGATCAAAAAATAATATGAAACTCTCCTGGTTAAACCAACAGGCATTCAGCAATCCTTTCAAAAAATAAAAAAGTATATAACCTTGACTATTTCTGCTTAACACTCATGTATAAATGAGAGTAAACCAATCTGAAATTCCACATTCTCCACCCATCTCTGTCTCCCAGTGCTGGCTTCTTTTCAAGCAAGATGCTTGAGATCATAGCTTGCCATGCATTCACTAACATTTTCTCAACAAAGCCATCTCCTCAGTGCTCAATGTTTGCTAAAGATGAACCTTTAGCCCAAACCTCACAGTACCCAGAGTGGTTTGCAATTTTTATCATCGGTATATGAATGGCTTTCTTCCCACACGGAAATAATCACATCCACACAATTGTCAAATTAAGATATGTTCATGAGGTCCAATAGCTAACAGTATCCCAGACTAAAGGACAGTAAGTCTCATTCTATTCATTCAAAAATCTCAAAATTCCATTAAGTTAAAAAGTGAATGGACCATATTAATGGGAAATTATTCTCTATATTATTCTCTATACTTACCAACATGTACATATTCATACATTTCTATTAAAATCAATTCATAGAGTATTTATTAATAATGAAATATTATCCATACTTACTAAATGCGCCCATAGCTTGTCTATTACAAATACAGTGTCTTAACTCTTTTGGTAGACATTTAACTGTTACAGACACAACTCTTTTGCAGCTGTAAATAAAACTATTAAGCAAGATTCCTCCAGCAGAAATCTTTGTTTTAACACCACTCTCAGTGATGTCAAATAATACTCTCATTTGTCTTTCTTAGTCCTGACCTGACAGATACAATTATTGACTATTTCATAAAATGTTAGTTATATTTTTTCTTTCCTGCATGGATTCGGATGGCTGTGGATGCAAGGTGGAGGGGTGGAAAATTTTACAAGGACACGAAACCTGCATGGTGAAACTCTGTTTCAGTTGGTAGCCAATTCTTATGCTAGATTTTTTGTTTGTTTGTTTGTTTTGGGTTTTTTTTTTTCCTATTCTGCTTGCAGCAGCTGGCCATAATGACACATGCCTTTTATCCCAGCACTAGGGAGGCAGAGGCAGGCACATTTCAGTGAATTCAAAGACAGACTGGTCTACATATAGTGACTAAGTAAAAACTTATCTTAGAAACAAACAAACAAACAACAACAACAACAAAAAAAAAACGGAAGAAACTTTGCATCAGTCATTGGTCTAATCTATAAAGACTTGGGTCAAGTTAACATAAATGCTAACTTGGTTGGGTGGCTCCATTTCTCTGCTGTAAGTTTCACCCCTTAAGAAAAACCATCTGTGCCTAGAGCAATCAATAACCTCTCCAAGTATGGGCACTTTCATTTCTGCCTGGTATTTAAACTTGGATGCATCTACATTGAATGTATTTGAGCATATTTTTATATATTAAACTGTGAGTTTCTGCAGAATGAGTTTCATAATTTATGTTTGTATATAAAAGCCTGCCAAATAGAAGATATTTAAGCAATAGTTAACGGCAACACTTATAGGGTGCTTGTGGTGTTGTAGCAAGTCCTGGGGACTTGGATTCAGTTCCCAGCATTCCCATGGCAACTTAGAACCATCCGAGGACAGTTCCTGGGGATTTAGCACCCTCTTCTGACCTCCATAGTAACGGGCACATATGTGGGACACAGACACAAATGCAGGCAAACCGTCAGAGACATAAAATAGTATCATATTTTCATCCTTTTGCAAACCTTATGAATACATACATATTTTAATTATATTACATATAAAGAAACTATCATCGGTGTAGTGACTTATTGAATGTAATATTCACCTATGCGGTGGCAGAGCTGGAGTATGAATCTAAAAGTACATAGCTCTAGAGTATGCATTGCTGACTATTATATTTACTATATTATCAGTTTGGTTTCCCCTTTGTTTTACTGGCTTCTGTCTATTACTATTATATATGGTGTGATAACATTCTTTTTAATGTTACTATACCAATCACCCCCACACACACACACTTTTCTGAGAGCAATCATTCTGTGAGTTACATAAAATAGAATTCGATTCTTAAAATACAGCTTTAATTCCACTGGGAGGGCTTAGATGAAAGAAACAATATGAAAAATATAAAGTATATATTTTGGATATTTAATATTTACCACCAGGAGAAAAATTCAAGACACATTTTTAGGCATTTTTTTTTTTAGTAACAGATTTGCATAGATACAACAAACAGGCCCTCCATGGAATGCATCTGCTCTCTGGGATGGCCTCTTACAAAGTTTACCACCGGATGGCACAGTCACTATGTAGCTTAGGATGACCAGCTTAGAACATTAAGGAGTGGGGCACAGTAGAAATTAGAAGTGTGTCGAGAAAGGGTTCAAGACTCAGGAGTGAATAAGCAGCAGGCTCCATTCCGGGAAGCCCTGAAGAGCAGTCTCAAGTTCAAGTGCAGCTAATGAGATCCAGCAGTGGGCAAACAAGGTTAGAAGGCACTGGGCCAGAGAAATCATTTAGCTAAGACGCATTTTACTTCTCTCTTTTTATACAGTTGACTGAATATGTGTGTTCTCCCAAAAGTCATATATTAAAATAACTAACCTCAAAAGGGCAGTGGTGAGACCTGATTGAGGTCACAAGGAACTAGAGTCCTCATGATTAGGATACCTCAAAGCGTAATTTTCTTCCTGGAAGATAGCCTTCACCAAACACTGGCACCCAGACCTCAGACTTCTGTTCTCTAGAACTCTAAGATCTGCATTTCTTTTAAACCTTCTAGATTATGGCGTTTTTGTTACAGCCTCTTGAGCTGACAAAGATTTTTCTTAAGAATAATTATAATAATGAAGCCTAGTGGGGTACAAACGATGCTGAACTGAGATGGAAATTAAAGTACCTACATAGTCATTGGTTGCCAAGTCTTCCAATGTTTCATTGAAAAGTCAGAAATTTGATATAATGTGAATTTTTTCTGTTTTCAAAAACACTGCAATTTACTTCTTTAATATAAACCAATGAAAATAAAGCCTAAGTATGCCAAATGAAACAGAGCTCAAGGTCAGTTTGGCTCTAAGGCCACAGCAGCAACCTTATAAGAGAGACTCCAAGCTCTCTTAACATTAAAAAATGGGAGACGCCACCACCTGCAAGGCAAAAACTAGAGACAAACAGAGTTTTCTGGACTTGGCCTAACCACTGTGCGCACTCATTCACTCACAGAGTCTGTGGTAGCCTGCATACAACCTGTACAAGATCAACCCAGTCAGCCCTCCAGCATAGGGTAGGGAGAGGCTCACAAGAGCCTACGTCTAGCTGAGGAGGTGTGGATAGTAGGTAGCTACTGATGACAGGGAGAGCTATTGAAAGCCAGTTTTGTTTGAGAGAGTGTCCCCTGGTATGTCCCACCTTGTCCCAGGGGAGGGCTGCACATTGTACACATGCATATATGAAAAGCACAGTTTTAACTCAGTGAATTATCAGATTACAAAAAATATTAGGACCTGAGGTTGGGAGGGAAATGGGATGGGTCCGGAAGGAATAAAGGAGTAGGGATAAATCAAAATACATTATATACATTTATGAGTGTCTCAAAAGTTAATAAAATGTTGCATTAAAAATGGGAAGCCACTACACAGGAAAGCTTGGTGAGTTAGCTGTACTCAGAAACAAAAACAGAAAGTAGAATTTAGGAAGATAGGCGGGTAAGGAGAAGGAAATATACCTTAGAGAGAGAGCCCCAAAGCCAGAAATTTCAATGCTCATGACCAACGAAAAGAAAAAAAACCAAACTTCACAATGGGGCCTGAGCCAGGAGTCTTTTTGTTTCTAGTATAATTGTCCTTGCTACTTTTTAAACTGAAGCTGATTGTAGAAGCTAGCTAGCTACTGTTTTCACAAGGAAGTCAGTGGAGGCAGCTAGAAAAGAAACTCTTTCCTTGAAGGTGTGCTGTGATCCGTGCTAGGGCAGGGGCAGTCTAGCTGAGATGCCAGGGAGATTCTCCTGCAAGGGTCCCTGAACTTTCCACTCTAAATAGGAAGCACAGTTTGGAGACAAGGAGGTTAAGCCCTCCTATATTTCAGTCTCCCTTGTCTGCCAAGGCTCAGGCATTCCATGAATAAAGCACACTTTGCTGTGATACCCACTGGTCCCAAGGAACAACATTCAGGCTGATTCCTCAAATGTCAGTTTGCACAATCTGGCCTCTTTCTTGTGGACCACCCAGTCCTCTTATAATGACTCTACATTGTCTCATTTATTTTCTTCATGGCAGCAGAGGCCCCAATTTCCTTAGTTAAATTTCATTCTCTCCCTCATGCATCTGTTGATTTATGTGTAATTCCCAAGTTCTGTATTAGTCAGTCCAGGATGATGTCTTTGCTCCTCTGTAATCAACTGAGAAAATACGGTAGAATTGATAAACTCTGACTTTTCAACCCTTTTTAGAAGGAAGAGAGAGAGAGAGAGAGAGAGAGAGAGAGAGAGAGAATGACAGAAAGGGAATCGAGATCAAAGGGAACAGAAAGGAAAGGGGAAAAAATGATATGCCCCATGTAGGTAGTTCATTTCTGTCCTTATACTGAGTGTTGTGTAAGAAACGGATGAGAAAACAAGCTTAATGAATTTACCCTATCATTTGGTACAGCTTGTGTTATTGCATTATTGTAATGAAAAACACATCAGAATATGTCTAGACACATGACATACTCCTAGTAGAGAGTTCCCTACACTTCAAAAAAAATTGTGGTTCAATTTCCTTCTGGGAAATGGTCCAATGGCAACATTTTAGGTTCTTGAAAGGCTCTTAGGAATGGCTGCCTAAGGGGAGGCCACCTCCAAAAGTAGACTTAACGCACCAGGGAACTGTAAGGGCTGGCAAAGATTTCCATGGGAAAATGGTCAGAGCAACACATCCCCCCTGTAGACAACCCACATATTCTAATCCACTGATAGGTTCTGCTATGTACAAAGTAGCTGTAACTGTCTAAATAAAACACCGAGAGAGACCTGTAAACAGAACAGAAGTAATAAAATACTTTGTTTTGGTGAGTCTTTGATTTTTTTTAAACTCCATATGGATTAAACAAATCCAATTGGTATAACTTTCACCAATGTGTTGATTTAAACCAAATCTATAGCCAATGGAAGCCAGGAGAGGAAATCAATACCACATCCTACAGTACTTTACCTATTACAGGGTAAACGATGCTATGTCTGTGTTTTCAGAGAAAAATCAAAAGACCAAGTTGTCCTAACCCATGACCATTGTGCTTTGGTTGTAATCCTGACTCTGCCACTCACAGACTTCAATTCTTAAGTGACCAAAGCTGCTAAACTGCAACACGGAGCCATTTGCAAAGCAAAGACTGAAAAAAGCAAAATAAAATGACCCTCTGTTCAACCCAACTCTTAGAATATCCTGAGATTTTATCAGTGGAGAGGCAGGAAGAGCTGAAGATTTGAGAGCTATTCGGATGCTTGTTGTGTTATAAGCAACAACTAAGTTTTACATGCACAGCCAGTGCCATGAATGGATCATTAGGCTGACAGGGAGAACTGAAGATGAACACTCAAGGTATTGAAGAAACCAACACTCAAGATTTGAAAGAGGAAAGCCACTTACAAAAAAATTAGGAGGCATGTCATTAAATGCAAAATGCTGAAGTTTCAGTGAACTATGGGAGTCTAGTCAATGGGCTAGAAGACCAGCTTCCTTAGTGGGGATGTCAACTGTCTCTCATCCCTAAGTAAACACAGAGAAAGACAGAATCGAGCAAGAAAGCATTGGATCCGAGTCAAGGCACCAACTAGGGATCCCACTGTGGAGACAGAGCAAGAACAGCTGATTGCTATAGGATGCTGGAGCTTTCAGCATAACTGGAACCTGTGGGGAAGGGGTAGCCAGCTGAATTCAGTTAGGAGGAGTCGAGTTGTAAGTGTTTAAGAGTGGAACTGGTAAGGAAGAAAAATCTCTTTGCAGAGAACTTAGACCTTGGTGCGAGGGCTAATACAAAAGATACTGGTCTCATCATAATCATGAGCTAAAATGTGGCTAGGCTCAAAACACTCACCACCACTACGTGATCATCAGGTGTTAGGACCTGAATGAAAGCCAAAGACTTTGTCTGAAGCTATATCAATTTGTGTTGCTGAATATCACTGTGAAAGTCACCTCGAAATGCCAATTTGACTGGATTGAGAAACCTTTAGAGAAGTAGTAAGGCCTTGCGGCTGAATGTGTCCGTGAGGATGTTTAGAGGAATCTGATGGGTCTGCGTGTTAAGATCTGCCTTCCTTGTGGGCAGTCACCACCTTATTGGCTAGAGAGGTGGACCAAACAAACAAACAAACAAACAAAAGATTTCAACACCACCATTGCTTCCTTCCCTTTTCCTTTCTCTTTCTTTCCTAGAGTCTTAACAACTCTGGCTTAGACAGTGACACTCCAGGATCTCTGGAACTTTGATTCTAGGACTTACACCAGGGGTGGCTTAGAGTTGGAGGCTTTAGACCTTGACTGACACCAGAACTCTGCCATATCTGATCTTTGAGACTCAGACTGAGCCATGCTGCTGGATATCTCGGGGTCCCCAGCTTCAGACAACCAAGGGTAGGGCTTCTCAGGACCCATAAACAGGTGAGATAAATCATTAAACTTTTGACTTATTTTATGTGTGCTTTTCCTGCATGCATGTCTGTGAACCACATGCATGCAGAGCCCACAGAGGTCAGTAAAAGGAATTAGTTCTCCTGTAGCTAAAGTTATAAGAAGTTGTGAGCCACCCACCAGGTAGGTGCTAGGAACAAAATCCAGATTTTCTGCAAATCCTTCACCGTTGAGCCATCTCTCCTGTTCCCAATACTTCTAATAAATCTCTTCTCCTATATCTATAAACATGTCTATAATCAACCTCTTTCCTATTGGTTCTGACGCTCTAGAGAATTTCAAATAAGATAATTATTGCCTACCTGCTCTAATTCTGGAATTTGTTCAATGCTGCCTTCTCTCTAAATACTTCCCAACCAAAAGTTGTGAAATTCCAAACATACCAAACTTATTTCTATTTGGTAACAAAAAATAAACAAATAAAGAAAACACAACCAGATCGTATTCCTTAACCATTATAGAAATTTGGCTACAGTTGCTTACATCATGACTGTCTTAGGGTCACCAGCACTGTGATAAACAAAGGCAAGTTTGAAAGGAAAGGGAATGTTTGGCTCACACTTCTATATAGTATTTCATCGCTGAAGGTAGTCAGGACAGGACACTGGAGGCAATTGCTGATACAGAATCCATAAAGGAGTGCTGCTTACTGGCTTACTCACCTTAGCTTACACAGCATGTTTTCTTATAGAACCCAGGACCAGTAGCAAACAATACTTCCCACAATAGGCTGGGCACTCAACTGTCACTAATTAAGAAAATGCCATACAGCCAGATCTTTTGGAGGCATTTTTTCATATAAGGCTCCCTTCTCTCTGATGACTTTAACTTGAGTCCAGTTAACATAAAACTAGTGAGCACATCAATAACACACTATGCGAATTAAGCCACATTTCCTAGTCTTTATATTTACTAATCACTCTATCTCTTAGCCTAACTCAATTCCATGTTTATAAAGGATTATCTTTCTACAAATAATTATTAGGTATTTATATGAATGATGGACATCAAACTGAACAAGGTGACATAAAGGTAAAACATACCAATTCCCCAAAGAGCACAGAAAGTGAGATCTGATTTTACTTTTTACTCATTTCATATACATATATATTTTTAAATATCACCCAGTTTCTAGGTCCTACAGATACAGAAGATATAAAACACTGTGCCTGTTCTCAATGAATTTGTCACCCCACCTTCTTTGAAAACACAGGAAAGCAAAATCAGCCATATACTGTATGTACATATGAACCAGCTAACATTAGCAAATACTGATTTATAATCCATTGGAGGAGGAATTTGTTCAAACAACAAAGAGGTGATGCCTGGACTTGAACTTGAGAGATAGATAAGGATTTGAGAAGCAGGGAAAAAAAAACATCAAGAACACTGAGTGTAGATATCCGACTATGGGAAAATGTGGTAGCCTAGGTCAGTGAGGAGACTTCCCACTTGAAATAATATTGAATGAAGTATAAAAAAAAATACTTCATTTCTCCTTTGAATAGGAAACAAAATACCCATGAAAGGAGTTACAGAGACAAAGTTTGGAGCTAAGACCAAAGGATGGACCATCCAGAGACTACCCCACTGGGGGATCCATCCCATAATCAGTCACCAAATTCAGACACTATTGCATAGGACAGCAAGAGTTTGCTGAAGGGACCCTGATATAGCTGTCTCGTATGAGGCTATGCCAGTGCCTGGCAAATACAGACGTGGACACTCATAGTCTTCTATATGATGGAACACAGGGCCCACAATGGAGAAGCTAGAGATAGAACCCCTAGTCGGCCATCACTGGGAAGAGAGGCCCCTTGGTATTGCAATCTTTATATGCCTCAATACAGGGGAACGCTAGGACCAAGAAGTGGGAGTGGGTAGGCAGGGGAGCAGGGTGGGGGGAGGGGAGAGGGAACTTTCGGGATAGCATTTGAAATGTAAATTAAGAAAATATCTAATAAAAAATTGAAAAAGAAAAAAAAAAGTTCTTAAGCCTATTATTGGAAAGCTGACAAGGATACAGAATAACCACGCTCAAGTAACTGAAGCAGAACTCAGAGAAGCAAACTTAGATACGGTTGCCCAGGAACATATTTCATGGAAGTAACTTAGGAAAAAAACATAGCAGACAGCTTACAGCCGGGGAAACAGAACCTGAAGTTCAGGTCCAACAAGGTGGGGAAAGAAACAGAAGAGACTTCCAACAACAAATTATTTCTTCAAGACATCACACAACAAGTTCACTCCATCACTTTCCAATCCCATGGAGAGTCTAAAGAGGGTTGGCTGTGACAGAAGGAGCAGAGATAAAAAGTCCCCAGACACCATGACTAGATAGTGGCCCTTCCTTGAGCTTCAGTCAAAACTTATGTCACAGAGAATAGGTAATACATAACAAAAAATATGACTACAGCAACACACAGAAACTGGTCTTTTACAGCCTCAAACACTGTGCCGTTGATAAAGATTCCTAAATTCCACTATGCTAAACAGAGCAGGGAGTGAAATCTAAAAGGAAGGAAAACTATCAAAATGTGCTCCTGCTAGTTTGAGAAGAACTGAATGCATGCTTTAGAGTTAAAAAATAAAACTAAGCTAAAAATGGATTTTGCCATAACTGAGGTATCACATGTCACAGATAGACAACCTTTCTGAATAATAAATCAAACTAAATGGAAGAGTCTAAAAAGAAGGATATTCCTGAGATCATAAAATGTTACAACCAAAGGAGGGGGATAATGACACATTAGAGAAATAATATAACCTGCATGTTTGATCGTAATTCCTATCACTACTTTTAGATATAATGTGCCACAAATGATATGATACCATAATGAATCTTCATATGAAGAACAAATCTAACACCAGGCAGACCTTCCGGAATTTTCTGTTTAAAAGGCAACAGGACAGGGGCTATAGTCTTTCTAAATGTAAATGTCATGAAAGAGAAAAGGTGAGGCTTGGACAGTGTCCAGGTTGAAAAAGTTTAAAACAATGAGAATTGCTTGAAATACCTGATCACATGTGTGAGCACATGGTACTTGAGGAAAAAGAAACATGATCAAGAACAAGATGTGGTTGAATGAAAATAGAACATAAGATAGTGATGTCAACTGTTACATGGAAACCTAGGAAAACATTTAAAATGGTTACTTTTACCATCTAAAAATGTATTGATACTGATAACTATATGTCTCTATAGTTATGTGAAATATTTTTGTTCTTCGGAAATAAACATTGGAAGTCATAAATACAGGCATATACACATATGTGATTCATAATGAGTCCATGTATATACTTATACCCACATACTCACTATAAAATTATGTGATAACAAAAAGGGAAATTGGTAAAATGGAGTAAAGTATTGGTAAAAGCTGGATCTAGAGAAAAGGTTCAGAAGTGTTCATTTTATTGTTAATATTTTAAAATCAACCTATAAGTTTTAAATCCTTCATAATATTTCTAAATGAAATAAGTTTTTTTAAAGACTTGATGAACTGCATTCTAGATACAAATGAAGAAAACAGTAAAAAAAAAAAAAAAAACTGCCTGACGTGGTGGCGCACGCCTTTAATCCCAGCACTCGGGAGGCAGAGGCAGGCGGATTTCTGAGTTCGAGGCCAGCCTGGTCTACAAAGTGAGTTCCAGGACAGCCAGGGCTATACAGAGAAACCCTGTCTCAAACAAACAAACAAACAAACAAACTACCCATGAAAAAAGTTAAAGAGACAAAGTGTGGAGCAGAGACTGAAGGAAAGGCCATCCAGAGACTGCCCCACCTGGGGATCTATCCCATATACCAAACCCAGACACTATTGTGGATGCCAACAAGTGCTTACTGACAGGAGCCTGATATAGTTGTCTGCTGAGAGGCTCTGCCAGTGCCTGACAAATATAGAAGTGGATGCTCTCAGCCAACTGTTGGACTGAGAACATGGAGGAGCTAGAGAAAGGACACAAGGAGGTGAAGGGTTTGCAGCCCCATAGAGGGAACAACAATATGAACTAACCTGTATGCCCAGAGCTTCCAGGGACTAAACCACCAACCAAAGACTACAAATGGAGGAACTCATGGCTCCAGCTGCATATGTAGCAGAGGATGGCCTAGTTGGTCATCAATGGGAGGAGAGGCCCTTGGTCCTGTGAAGTCTCTATGCCCCAGTGTAGGAGAATGCCAGGGCCAGGAAGCAAGTGTAGGTTGGTGAGGAGTGGGGGAGAGGAAATAGGGAGTTTGGGGAGGGGAAACCAGGAAAGGGGATAACATTTGAAATGTTGTAAGTAAAAAAAAAAAAAATCTAATAAAAAAGAAAATAAAAATAACAGAGAAATTACTCAAAATCCAAGACAATGAGGAAAATTTGATATAAAGAGAGGTTAGAGTATATGGGCTGAAATGGGGATAATATATATTTAACCAAGTTTCTAGGAAAAACAGAAGGGAAAATACTGGAAATAAAATCTGAAGAACTGACTGACAATACTTTAGAACCCATGGAACAAAAGCCATGGGTCACAAATTGATGCGTGCCGGTGACACTGTAAATAAAGATGGCAAACAAAGCCAACACTCACAGCATTATAAAAGTACTTTACACCATAAGAAACAGTGAAGGCGGGTATGAAAGAGGGAGACAAATTAACTCTAAAACACCACAGATTTGACAGAAAGGAACTGTCAACACACACACACACACACACACACACACACACACACACACACACACACACTAAAAATGTTCTTGGAAAAATATAGAGATGTTCCCAGCATCAGGCACCGAATTCGGAATTACAGAGAAGCAGCAAAGTGATCCCAGATGGACAGCCTGAGCTGCCGGGAGGCATGAGAAGCAATGCTCCCACCCTGTGAGCAAGAGCCTGAGGAAAAGCAGAGACTCAGGAAGAGCGTGAGCATTCAGACCATCAGTCTCTCAACCTGACCAAGCACAAAATGTAAGGCTAGGCACGTGTACAGAGACTTACTTGTGAATATATTATATCACAGACATATAAAATGAAATCTCCAGAGTGTTATTACAAATATATATGGTTAGAGCCCCTGACCCTTTCCCCACATTCTAAGTGACTGCAGTGAGTGGTGGCGAACTCTGACGGGCACCCGAATCTGGCATATCAATTGTTCTTGTAGAAGTTAGAGCATGGTGGCGCTCATTTGTTTTTGTGGTAACTATGCCTGTGGACTGCTTTTAGGACACAGCAGAGATGAGCAACTGTGGCAGGGCTGGGGAAGTGGTATAGGTCCTCTACAGGGTAAGTTTGTCAGCCCTCGGACTTGAACACAGGTTGATCACAGGAGAGTAAAGAGCACCTTTTTCACCGCCTTAGTATGTGAATATGCAAACAGTGGGTGCTTCAGAAAGCCTTTAGGTAGGGAAGATGTAACTCAGGCAGTGAAACAGGTAAAGAGAATAGAGAGAAACCAGACAGACGAGATGAAAATTAAGAGGCCGGAGTGGGCATGGGGGGGGGACGTGGGGGAGGGTCTGAGAGTCCTTTCTTTTCCTATTAGGTGGGATTGATAACTCACCCAGAGTTCTTTGTGGGTCAGATCAAATAATGGACAATGCAATGTTTCTAATATTCTAGAAACACAAAAATTTGTGGTATGATAATTTTAACTGAAAATATTCATGAAATTAAAATCTTAAAAGTTTTATGGTTTTCCTCCTTAGCTTCTGTTGCTGTTTGATATTAAGACAATATCTTTTGCAATTGTACCACTTAGTTATATA
Source organism: Mus minutoides (assembly GCA_902729485.2). Taxonomy (NCBI): domain Eukaryota; kingdom Metazoa; phylum Chordata; class Mammalia; order Rodentia; family Muridae; genus Mus; species Mus minutoides. The sequence continues at coordinate 4,923 of LR750970.1, read as the reverse complement.
AAAAACCATTTCCTATCTATATTTCAATGTGATTTAATTGTTAATAAATTGAAACCTATTTTAGGTTTTAAAATGCTTCCAGATGCTGGTAATTAAGTATAATTCCTTAGCCTGTTCAGTTACAAAAACAGAGGGATGCATGGTTCAGACATGATGTCTTATTACTGTCTAACATGGATACCTTATGTATCATATGTAAGAAAGGCTATCAACATGATGGAAAAAGACCTGAAATAAAGTCTCATCTTCTGTTCTAGTTCTTGAGACTTGCAAACTATCACGAACTAGCTAAAAGAAATTATTCGATTAAAAGTTAAGATAGTCATTTTTACTATATATGACATAAAGGTATATGAGGATAATCATTCTTTTCATATTTGACATTATAGTTTCCAAGAGCACAGTATCTGCAACCACAAAATCTTGAAACCATAGCTTGGCTATGCTATCCTGCTGAGTGCTAGGCAGTAAGGCAAGGGCCAGGTCGGCAATTGATTATTCCCTCATAGTTTCATATTACTCTCTCCCCACTGTGTATGCAAATATATGTTTATGCATGCATGTGGAGATGTCCTTTTAAAACATGCCAACATACTCGTGAAAGAAAAACTATTATTATCATCCATGAAACTAGGAGGTGCGAGGCAGTACCACATGCATCCTAATAGCATTGCTGCAGGCTGTTTGACTCAAAATTACTTGCAGCCTTCTCAGTTGAAAACAGAAGTAAATCATGCAAGGAACTAATTCATACTGGGAGAGACAACAAAGAATACCAATAAAATTTATTTGTAAAAAAAAATTGCTACAAAAATATTTCTACCACATTTCCAGATTTGCTTTAAATAAAAGAATAGAGGACCTTTTTCCAGGAACATTTTAAAAGGAAATAAATAACTTAAAGGAAACTTTTATTTCTGTTTTATATATACATATATATACATATATATATATACATATATATATATATATATATATATATATATATATATATATATATATATTACTGGATCCCATTTATTACACATTAATATGGAAATAAAACTCTGGTCATTTGCGTTTAAAAAAAAAAAAAAAGGTCTGACACAAGCAACATGGCGGTCTATGGATGAAAGAATCCCTAATCCTGCCTGCACTCAACACATTGTACATTGCTTTTCTGATAACAAAGATCAGATGGCCCTGGACCACTGGGAAGGTCCCCACTCCGTGGAGGCTCTGCACAACAGTGCCCTAGGACCCATAGGCAGTAATTTTCTCTGGAATCTGAGTAATACAAGGGATTCAGTTTTTCCACATTTTAGCAATTGCCTTGCTGGCCTAATCAGACTCTAATATATCTTACGCATGCTCATTCACCTTCTTTTGATGGGCACATCAAGGGACATGTGATGGAAGATTAGGGCTGACCTCCTTCAAGTGTGTGGAATATCCCAAGATGTCATTGTCTCCTCAATCTGCTATCCATGAGCTTATCTAGACTTTTAATAAATCTCTTTATGTTTTCAATCTGTGCCACATCCTGGGATAATGCATTCCACAAGTTTCTATTCATTGTAGACCTCATTTAAGCTTCTGAGAGCGCCCTGAGTCCTAGTATATCCGGATTTAATAAATAAGAAAGCATAGTTTCCATAATTTTATAGATTTTATTCATATCCCCTTTCTCGGCCTTCTTCCTTTGTAAATAGAGCTCTCTTCTTTTTTATGCTACACTCAGAAAAAAATGTTTAATAAAGAAACTCATCAACTTAAGCTAATTAATCAGTATAGAAGCCTATTTTCCTGCTCATGTTAGTTAACTTTCTCTGGACTCTTACTTTAATCATGTCTTCATTGAGGGTTGCTTACCAGAACTGTACATCATGTTCCTGGGACAGGGCATAATGAGTATAAAGAGAGATTGTTTATTCTAAAACAATTTCTAAGCAAGCCTGGAAATGATTAAGATACTTGAGGAATCACCACATACACCAAAATCAAGAAGGGCTTTGGGTGAAATTGTGCTTGTCAATAAAGACAGAGTACAGAAGTGAGAAGCAAGCTGCTCCTGTCAGGTTCATCTCCCCTAATCCCGGCTGTTCTTCCCCATGGGACAAGCTGCCACATCAGCCTTTCTAGGGTAAAGCTTCTTTATATGAGGCCCCAAAATGGGTTTGTTTCTTTGGAAGCAGAATGAACTTAGAATCAAGATACCTTGGTAAGACAAGTTAAGGTACAGAGACAGGACAAAGTACTAGAATATCTGTCAGCTTGTGTTCACATTAAGCCACATTCCAAAGTGATTACCCAGTACGAACCCTCCAATCGATATTCAAGGACGTAAATCCCCTGGAAAGCTAACTCAGAAGGTTTCTTGGCAAGTATAGAATCAAAGCAAAGCTGTTTACACAGTATTGATGCAAATGGAAAAACATGCTAAGTTAATCCTATGGAAGAATACAAGACATCAGAGTTATTACCAGAAACCCATGCCTATCAGAGGCAATTTTTCAGAGATCTTGAAAACGCTGGATAAACAGCTATTGGTTATTAATTTTTTTATTCTTTTCTAGAATACATTCAATAAAGACGATGTCTTTGCCCATTTCTTTATAGAGGGCGTGGATGGCTCACTTGTAGCCATTTTCTGGCTTCCTTATCCATTAAAGATTTTACAAATGAAACTAACCCTGAGCCAGATGAAACTTCAGAATGTCTTACTTAAAATGATATTTTTGGTAAACATTACAAATTAGGTCTAGTTGAGCCATAAGAAAAAATATATATCTGGTACCTGTACAAATCAGCACATAATTATCAGGTTTCACCTTTTTAAATAAAAAGTTTCAGAGATACATTATGGTTACCCAAAGCAGACTAGAAAAATACAAAAAAACGGAGTTCACAAATGCCCTTTCAGAGTTCTACTTTTTCAACTAATTTTTATTTCCTCTAAAATACCATTAACTATCAAGCACATCACTATTTTTAATGTATCACTAAGAGAGAAAAATATTTTACTAATTCATTTCAAGGCTGCTAAAATCAGTAAATACAACGTGACTTCAGAGATGTTAAAAGCGTTACATACTTTGAAGACCAAGATACAAAGCTTTCATTCTTAGCATGCTTTTCTTAAATTCCGAGAGCCTGTTTCACCCAGGTATTCTCACTGTGGTTTGCACACACATTTGAGCCCTCCCAAAAGCAAATTCTAATCAGGAAATGTCACGAAGTTATCTCGATGTGAGTTAGACTTCCACTCTCCAGTCCAGTTGGGAATACACGGGGTCTTGTTTGAACTAAGGCCTCTGTAATAACCACAAACCAAAGAGGCAACAGGGTTTCTCTGTGTAGCCCTGGCTGTCCTGGAACTCACTCTGTAGACCAGGCTGGCCTTGAACTCAGAAATCTGCCTGCCTCTGCCTCCCAAGTGCTGGGATTAAAGGTGTATGCTACCACCGCCCAGCCAAAGAGGCATAATGTTAAGAAAATCTCAATAACAGCACTTAAGAAACAAACTTATTATGAAGCTGCTTATTATGTTGCTGCACACATGCAGGTAAGGTATGGGTTAACCCAGGATACTGTCACATGTGACATCTTTAATTCCCAAAGGCATAATTGGCAGCAATGATAAAAAATACTGTTACCTATGTGACCACTTTGTCCCAAGACAAGATGTCACTCTTGGTCGGTCCCCAGAAACATTCATTACTGTCTGTCCCTGCCAAATACGCTCTTCCCGCCTGCCATTCCTGAAGCCAACAGGCTCTCTTATCTTCACACAGGTTAATTTCCTGCCATGGGCACTTTGGCATCAGTTCAAGAGAAAGTGCTGACTTGCCATCTTTGGACTCAACCACTGCTGCCTTCCTGTGAGTTTATTGCTCCCTGACTAACCACAGAATGTAACTATTTCTCCAGATTTCCTATATCCTTCAGACTTCTCTGTTGTGAAACAAAACAAAATAAAACAAAAACAAAAAACCTTCTGCCCTTTGCCCGCAGGGAGGAAAAAAAATTTTTTTGCATATATGATATAGCCCACATAGATATTTCTAGTAATAGGCCTAGAAACCCCTCTCATCTATCCTGTCTGGAACCATTTTCTACTCGACGCAGTCTCTACCTTCCCAGAACAATGCTCCTCTTTATCTGGTTGAGTCAGGTGGTGCTTAGATTGGAAAATATAGAGAAAGAGTCTCACCACATAACTACACAGAGATAGACAAACATTTTCACCTCCTTTGATGAATCCTATCAATAAAATAATCCAATTGTGGTAAAGAGAAAACCTGTTTTGTCCTAGAACGAGAAAGATGCTTCTAATGAGGCAGAACTCTTCCAGAGTTGAAACTACCGTTGTCTGGGTTTTGTGATATATAACATCACACTACTGAATGAAAATGAGACAGGACAGCTCTCCAGAAGGAGCTAAAAATAAGTAACTTGATATCCTACACATTCTTCTTCCATCCCCCCCAACAGCCATTCTTCCCCACCTTTTCAGGCTGCCTTAAATCTTGGGCTTACTGTCAACGATGCTTTATTCTGTCATTTCTGTTTACAATCGACACTCTGGAAGTTCACATTTAACATCCTTACTCCTCTTACACACTGCGCTGTCTAAATGAACCTTTATGAGCTGGGGCTGTCCCGTTTCACAACAATCTCCTTGCACTCAGTATCACTTGGAAAAAAAAGTCTTAAAAACAACACGATTCGCCTTTTTTTTTTTTTAATTTACACACTAGCAGTCTTGGATTCTCTGCAGAGATTTCAGCTCAAGAACTTGATACTGTGATCACTTTCCCACCACCACCAACTTTAATTTCTTTGGCAGCTGTGATGTTGAGTTTTTACAGCTGTATCTTGAGGTCTGAGTTCATCTCTAGCTCATGCAGCACCTGGCAGATGCCAACCCAACTTGTCTGGCTC
>LR749693.1:2117400-2133772 GCA_902729485.2 Mus minutoides | reverse complement strand
AAAAAAAAAAAAAAAAAAAAAAAAAAAAACAAAGAAAAAAACTAAAGAAATCAATTCATCCAAAGTTTTTCTTCATTAATAATTAAGCATATTTTGCTTAAAATAATTTTTTTGGACATGGTAAGACCCAAAAGCATTACCTATTTTAATTCAGTTATATATTATACAGTAACATATACTGAAGTGAAGTAACATTGCTTTTTCCAGGATTAAGTAATACAACTCTAACTGGAATGATTCAGTAAGGGAAATCCTGGACTGAAAATAAGGGCATTTTCCTTGGAAAGTATTCTTTTTCCACACAAAACCAAAGGAACAACTCTTGTTTGAAATATTAAACACAAGCTTATGATCGCATAGTCCAGGTTTGTCCTGTAGACTTTTAGGTCTGTGGATGTGCCTTACAAACTCCTTCACACATGCAGATATACATGTATATTCCCTTGTCAATATGTATGCTGACAATGTACAATAGTATATAAAGACTCACAGTTTCTTTCTTTTCTTTTCATTTTTTCTTTTTTGTGAGCACAGGCGCATTATTTTTTTAATTAGATATTTTCTTTATTTACATTTCAAATGCTATCCCGAAAGTTCCCTATACCCTTCCCCCGCCCTGATCCCCCACCCGCCCACTCTACTTCCTGGCCCTGACATTCCCCTATACTGGGGCATATAAAGTTTGTAAGACCAAGGGGCCTCTCTTCCCAGTGATGGCTGACTAGGCCATCTTCTGCTACATATGCATCTAGAGACATGAGCTCTGGGGGTACTGTTCACAGTTTCTATTAGTCATTGTGGAACAGTGTTTCACAAAAGCAGCCTTGCTTAGGTAGTTTTTAACTTTCACTATTATCATTGTTTATCTGAAGTGTGTGTGAATGGATATAGGGGCACACATACAACAGTGTGCATGTGGAGATCTCAGAACAACTTTGCTAAGCCTTTCTCTCCTCTGTCCTCCACATTGGTGCTAGGGTTCGAGGTGAGGTTTGAAGTCTTGGGCAAACACCTTGACCCACAAAGCCATCTTGCTGGCCACCACTTAAGGAATGTTTCATGAGATCATTCTCATTTTTGGATTATCAAGCTATACATTTGACACTGGCTCAAAGTTTAGAATCATATTATTTAGGGGTATACATTTCTCAAAATAATGTTCAAGATTGATTTGTGGTAAGTAATTCCCTTTCACCTAATATTCCTAAGATTTTAATTAAAGATGCATTTTTCTCTTATTCTGAATGTCTAAAAGTAGAAAAGCCTCTATGTATCTAGTGGTTATAAAATGCTTCACATTTTACAGTTTTATATTAGATTCCATATCGATGTCTTTTAAATAACTGTTATCAGTTATTGCATCAACTTTGGAAACAGGTTCATGGGAAATGAAGGCTTACATTGTTTAGTAAATTAAAATGTACTCTACTGGAAGAGCCTGGGTGAGAACCAAAGTGTGCTACAGAAAGTTATTCTGTAAGGTTAGTCTCCAACGTGCCTGCATCCATCTCCTTACTGAGTTACTGTGGTTTGAAAATTTTTGTGAACAGATTCAACCATGGGCTAGGAGCAATTATCTTTTAAATGCCAATATATCTTTCCTTAAAACACTGAAGTTACGGCAACACGGCTGCATACTAGGAAAACAAAGCAACACTATGGACCTTAGGAGCTGTGTTTCCAGATTGAGTAGATGAATAATGGACCATCTGACCTCCCATGACTGATGGGAAACCAAACTCTGCGATGAAGACCACAGTGTCAAAAATGTTGACTGTGTTCAAAGTCCAGTGGTTGTTGGAGCTTGCATGTAAGAGTTGACATAAACTCTTTTTTTTTTTTTTTTTTTTTTTTTTTTTTTTTTTTTTTTTTTTTTTTTTTTTTTTTTTTTTTTTTTTTTTTTTTTTTTTTTTTTTTTTTCGAGACAGGGTTTCTCTGTATAGCCCTGGCTGTCCTGGAACTCACTTTGTAGACCAGGCTGGCCTCGAACTCAGAAATCCGCCTGCCTCTGCCTCCTGAGTGCTGGGATTAAAGGCGCGCACCACAATGCCCGGCTACTGACACAAACTCTTAAATATGAATCCTCAGCCAGAATTTTTCACAATTTGAAATTAGGCAATGAAAATTTTGCTCATGATTCAGGAAGAAATGAAGATGTATGTTAAGTCCAAGAATACATGTATATGGACACAATACACTGATGTATACACAGACACCCCTAGTCATGCATATGCACACGTGAATACATGCAAACATGCAAACACACACATATGTACACACACACACACACACACACACACACACACACATGTACACAACGACATACAGCTACTAGATTTTCAGTATACTTAGTGTGATTTTACCCTCAGATTTATTCTTCCTTTAATAAAGGAAGTTTCTGTGGTGACTATGGAGTTGCATTTGTCTGTATTTTAATGGCTTGTCATTCCAAATCCTCTTTTATGTAGAGCCTGAAAACCTCTCTTGGTTTTCTCTGCAGACATTACTATCTCCCGCATCGTCCCGTGGCTCAGCCAAGGTCTTGTGAATGTGATGAAAATGTACATAATCAGCCTCATTAGAGGATCAATCTGTGTTGCCATAGTGGGGATACCTTCTCATCTCAGTTTGATCTGTGTGGACATAGAGGCACCAGGCATTAATTCTTCAGAGAGCATGTGTACTCATCACAGGAAAATATTTTTAAGGATTTTTTTCTTTCTTTTTTCAAATTTCTTGCTTCTCATTATTTCCCAGCTTCTCAATTGTTACTCCATGCCCCAGTTGTTGTACTGGGAACTCACAATAAGAGTGAACACTTGTATCTAGACGACATGGCTGAATTTCAATGGGACCTGGAGCCTACTGCACTGGATGTGGTAAAATTAGCTTTAGAAACATTTTGAATGAAGAGAAGCAAAGATTAGGGCAGAAAAAAAAATGGCCAAGAGTTCAAGCAGGCAAGAGGTACCTATGGCTCCAAATCAATAAAATTGATGCTCCTCATAGCCAAAGAGTACAAAAATACTAAGACTAAAAGTATGTGAACTGCTGTGTTCATCTGGAACATAAAGTGTAGGGAAACACTCTTTCTACAAGGGAAGGTCATCAAATGGTTTATGCATACAGTTCAAATGCTATTCCAACAAAAGTGTATGTAGAAATGTTTAAGAAACAAATAAGAAGAATAATAGTGTGTGTGTTAGTCAGGGTTTCTATTCCTGCACAAACATCATGACCAAGAAGCAAGTTGGGGAGGAAAGGGTTTATTCAGCTTACACTTTCCACATTGCTGTTAATCACCAAAGGATGTCAGGACTGGTAGTCAAGCAGGTCAGAAAGCAGGAGCTGATGCAGAAGCCATGGAGGGATGTTCTTTACTGGCTTGCTTCCCCTGGCTTGCTCAGCCTGCTCTCTTCGACTTTTATTAGATATTTTCTTCATTTACATTTCAAGTGTTATCCAGAAAGTTCCCTATACCCTTCCCCTTTCCGGCCCTGCTCCCCTACCCATCTGCTCCCACTTCTTGGCTCTCTTATAGAACCCAAGACTGCCAGCCCAGGGATGGTCCCACCTACAAGGGGCTCTTGATCACCAATTGAGAAAATGCCTCACAGCTAGATCTCATGGAGGCATTTCCCCAACTGAAACTCCTTTCTCTGTGATAACCCAGCTGTGTCAAGTTGACACAAAAACTAGCCAGTACAGTGTGCTAATTAAAAACCACTAAAAGAATTGGGATTAAAAAAAGAGGGGATCTAGACACTGTGTCTGGTGGTATTTAACAATGCAAATAATAGAAAGATGTGTTTTCAAGGACATATTAGAATTTTATTATAACTTCAATGTGTTAGATATATAAAGGGAAATTCCCCTAATAACCACAAATTATACAAAAGGATGCACAGATTTCTTTTATTGATACTAATGAGCTAAGAATAATGGATTCTTTATATCTAAACACAGCCTTCAAAGTGTTAGAGTTAACATGTGGTGATCAATAGAAGATCATGGACAGTAACATGCTTGAAACAAAATCAAGGCAAGGAGACAGTACGAGCTGAGGGTGGACCTTCTGGAAGTGACTGGCATGAGAGACTACAACAGACAAAGTTCAAAGAGTGAAGTTTGAGGCACCAGATACGTCTCACTCATCCGTGGATACAGTGGCTGGGTTACACGATGGTGTATTGTTTGGGAAGCTTATTGAGCTCTATTCTCTTGATGTAAGATCCTTCGCATGTGCTTTGTTGCCCTAATAATTTATGGTAAACATAATCAGGAAGAACTAAGAAAAGAGAGAAGTTAGACCATAGAGTATGTACAAGAAAATATATGCCATCTGTACAAATCAAAAGGTCTCCTCAAAAGAAGGGTGTGACTCAATGGATTCAAGCAAGGGCTGTTGGTGACACTGTGTCTTTATGTAGTGACCACCTTACAGAGTCGGATCCTTTGGGGTAAAGACTCATGTTAGGCAGACTAGAAACAGTAGTGAGTCCCCACTCTTCTCAGATCAATCCAGAGCTCTGACTCTGAGAACCAGCAAAGATCTGGAAGACTCAATCTTTCTTTCCACTCTTCTGGTGTTTCAAATCGAGCTTTTGGCTCTTATTTTTAAAGCTTTCTTATAGAAATTGAATAATATTCTACCAGGCTTTCTGTGCTGTTCTTAGAGATAACATTGTCAACTATCAATTGGGCCATGACATTGTGAAGGTCTGTATGAGCCGTTCCCCTACCATTCTGAATGTGATCCTATTCCTTTGATTTTAATGGCTAATCATTGGCACATGATCACATTTGTCTTCCTGGTCTGTGATATCATCTCCATTGTGTCTGAATTGTTAGTTAATGAGAAAACATCAACTTCCAGAGATGTAGAAACTTCTATAACACAATCTTCAATAGGGCAGTGAAGGAAAGGCCTTTAAAGCTGTGGGGGAATGCAGTGTGGAGATTTCTTCCAATAGAAGATCTTCCGTATCAGAGGGAAGCCGATAAGACATGGAGTGTTATAAATAGAGGTGAAAGATTCCATTCTGTGGGATGGTTCCTTAAATGTAAGTAACTAAGCAACCCAGAGCTTCAGGAAGTCCCTGTAACTGACCAGGTTTACTGGATATCTGGCACTACAAGCTTATTTAAGATGTAAGGACTCCCAGAGACATTCTCAGAGCAGCTGCTGAGCTGCCAGGAAGAATCTGATACCTGCCCAAAGTCTGGAGCCTAGAAAGGAACTGTCCAGCTTGGTGAGCCTGCCTACAGGCTGTGCAGTGTGCTCCAGGTTTCCTGCTTTGTGAACTGTCACCCCTGCCGGGGTGGCCCTTGATGATGCAGCCATCTTTGAGTTGTTTGGGCTCCTGTAAATAACCCCTCATTCAGATTTCTGTAATTAACCTCAATAAAATGCAATGGTTCACCAAATTAGACTTAGGTGTTCTTCTTACTCTGGTCTGTGGCAGGCTCCCTGTCTAGAGAGAGTAAATGTGTGTTCTTATCTCTACAGGAATGGTGTCACACAACAGGGATAGAATGGGAGAAGAGAAAGCAAACAGCAAATAGAAGCAAAGCCCAGAGCTGGAGCTCTGTGCAATGTTCGTAATTAATTGTCCCTGAGGCAAAAGCACTGTTGAAAGTTTTAGTTCTATTGGCTGATTGAACAAGGTCTGGTAGCTTCTACAATATTAGAGCTGCAAGAGCAGTGGGTATTCCACCCCGTGTCACAATGGAACATCAGGGGAGGCACAGAGTTTGAAAGCATCATACCAAATATGCATACACAAAGCAGTAGGCACTTCCCAGCAGTTAGCCTCTTAGCTTGGAAATGGGCAAAGGAGAGAGAACAGGAAAACCCAATCTTCGCTAAGCTATTAGTGTTTGCAAGCAGGTGTTTCGTTTGTTTGTTAGCCGGTAATAACAATAACTGGCAAGCCAGCTACGGTGTGAATCTGATTTTTCCTTTGTGCATGACTTGTTAACCTCCAAGCATCACAGCGCTTTCTAGGCAACTCCACCCTATCCTTCATATTATCTCTCTTTTGAACAGAACAGTTTGCTTTTATGATTAATAGGTTCTGGGGGAGTCTATAGCAAACAACAAACTACCATGCAGGCACTTGAATTTTATAGTGCCTCATGCATAATCTGAAGTCTGGTGTCACGGTGCCAAATGGCACTGAGGCAGGAGAAGCAAGGAAACCCACTAGGGAAATAGATAGAACTCTGATAGAATCCAGTAATAGCAGTGTGTGCGTGCATACCTGCGTGTGTGTGTGTGTGTGTGTGTGTGTGTGCGTCAGTGTGTTGTTTAAATATGCTTAAAAACAAAGAACAGATGGCCAAAATGTCTGGGGTGAGACAAGAGTAGAAGAGCTTGGTGAAATTATGTTCTATGGTATAAGATGATGGAGAAAATTTAAGTTGGAATTTGGTTAATGGGGAGCTGGTAAATGGGGAGAGCAAGTCATATATATAGTTGCTTCAAGGGAAGGTGCTTATTTGTCGCCTTAAGAATCTTTTGTGTATCAGCATAACACACTATTTATTCAACATTTAAGCATACACTTTTACATCTTCAAACTAATGTGCACATTTTAAGCAGCAGAACGGTATTAACCAGGAACAAGTGTCAGTGGTTAAAATTAATGATAAAAAGACATTCATTTAGTGACTGTCTAGTATCTGCCTGACATTAATTAATCTTACATCATTCCTTTTTTTTTTTTAACAAGAATGTTGCTAGAGTCATTTACCCAATAAAACTATGACAGAACTGCAGAGAGGCTGTGCAACGTGTTCTCAGCTACCAAGCAACTACGGCAGACTGTCAGCTATTGACTGACTCTTTATTGGGTGCAGTGATTTTGTTTAATGAATGAAGAGAGATGCACACTGGGTTTAACTGCTTCCTATGTTCATTGGGTTGTAATGGTTGAATACTGGATGTGTTCTACATGCACACTATGAGTCTAATGTTCATGCACACTGTAAACTTGTTACCACAGCTAAATTATCATACTCATTATGACACATAGTCACCTCTACACAAGTGTAAGAGAGACTTAAGGAATTCGAGTGAATGCTATAATGCTAATTGATCTCTTCAAACCTTAATGTCTTCAAGGAAGTTTTTCTTTTCTTTTTTTAATTTTAATTTTTTATTTTTTAATTAGATGTTTTCTTCATTTACATTTCAAATGCTATCCCCTTTCCTAGTTTCCTCTCTGAAAATCTCCTATACCCTCCCCTCTCCCTCTGCTCCCCAGCTCACCCACTCTTACTTCCTGGCCCTGTCATTCACCTATACTGGGGCATAGAATCTTCACAAGACCAAGGGCCTCTCCTCCCCTTGATGGCTGACTAGGCCATCCTCAGCTACATTTGCAGCTAGAGACACAAGCTCTGGGGATACTGGTTAGTTCATATTGTTCCTCCTATAGGGCTGCAGACCCCTTCAGATCCTTGAGTACTTTCTCTAGCTCCTTCATTGGGGACCCTGTCTTTCATCCAAGAGATGACTATGAGCATCCACTTCTGTATTTGCCAGGCACTGGCATAGCCTCACAGGAGACAGCTATATCAGAGTCCTATCAGCAAAATTCTGTTGGTATATGCAATAGTGTCTGGGTTTGGTGGTTGTTTATGGGATGTATTCCCGGGTGGGGCAGTCTCTGGATGGTCTTTCCTTCAGTCTCTGCTCTGAACTTTTCTCTGTAACTCTTTCCATGGGTATTTTGTTCCCCTTCTAAGAAGGAATGAAGACCACTCCTGGGCAGAAGATGTTACAACTTGTCATAAGGACAAATGCTCCAGTATGTTCATAGCAGCCTTATTTATAATAGCCAGAAGCTGAAAAGAACCTAGATGTCCCTCAACAGAGGAATGGAAACAGAAAATGATGTATATTTACACAATGGAGTACTACTCAGCAAAATTCTCTGGCAAATGGACGAATCTGGAGGGTATCATCCTGAGTGAGGTAACCCATTCACAAAAGAGCTCACATGATATGTACTCACTGATAAGTGGATATTAGCCCAGAAACTTAGAAAACTCAAGATAACAATTTGCAAAACTCATGAAACTCAAGAAGAAGGAAAATAGTTTTTCTTTCTTTTTTTTATAAACATTATAATTCCTTTAAAAGAAATGTTCTCCTAATCTTTGATTTTTATAGAGCTAAAGTTCTGGACATGACATTGTCCCTTTCTATCATGGCTGCCTGAAAGTCTTGTCTGTTACACAAAAAGACAAAGTTTATTTTACTTACATTTAATTTTTCATGTAGCCTCAGTTAATCTGCATGTGAAATCTTATGAAATAAGTTCTAATTAACAGCAAAAAAAAAAAAAAAAGTCGTTCTTTTATCCTGAGACTAACACATGATAAGTAGAATTAAGGTTTGCTTTTGGAATAAGCATTTTTATCAGAAGATCAAGGCTAGGATTATGACAGCTTTACATCAGCCATCAAAGGTTAAAAAAGCAACTGCTGTCCGATTCAAGCCAAGAGCGATAAGAGATAATTAGTTTTATGATTATACATATTATTTTATCTTCTATCTTCTGTAATTCATAGTATAATATGTAGCAGATTTAAGCTTGTAGTCCAATAAATAGTGCACAGTTTAATTTAAAATAACTGGGCAATTTCTTTTAAACGCTTATTGCATTGATGTTTTAAAGGCTCACAGGACCCTTTCTAGTCAATTCTAGAATTATTAGATATTTTTGAATCCCTTGCAATCATATAATAACTAATATATTTGTTTTAATCTGTTGTGGATACTAAATATATAAATTTTAAAAGATTTTAGCCATGTCCTTTCTCTATATCAATTCTAACATCGTTTTAATGCCTTGAATTTATGTAGCGCCTATATGTATGAACTCTGAATGAAATATATCACATCAAAGAACATCATTACCCCATATTTTTAAATAGGCAATAAATCATTAAAATCTTAATTTAAGAAATAATTTGTCATTTGCCAACTGCCTATCTGAACTCTAACAGTATTATCTTCATGTCTATCACATTTTTTCTTATTTAAAACATATTTTAATGTTTGATTTTTTAATTTGTTTTTATTATTTTGGAAATTTATAAATGCATATAAAATGCTTTATTAAAATCTACCCTATTCTCTTTTGTCTTTCAGTTCCCCTGTTTCTTCTCTCTAAAATTCATGTTGTAGTTGTTTGTTGTTGTTATTATTATCACAAACCCACTGAGCTCACTTTGTCCTGCTGATACGTGCCTGAATCCACACTTGACATAAGTCAAGTTTTTCTCATGACTTAGACATTCCTGGACAGATCTAAAGGAGAGGCGTTTGGTTGGTTTGGGTTCGGTTTTGGTTCATAGAAGGTTTTGTATTGGAAATGCAGACTGCTTTCATGTCTGCCTTGCATCCTGACACTCTCTGCTTCTCCACTGGAGCCCTCCTCTAGACTCTCACCTGCTTATCCATCTCTAATTTATGTGCACTGACCACAAGATGTGTTATTGGTAATACACCATCCAAACTGAAGCATCTCATGTTCTGATACAGCATGCTTCTTACTTAAAATTGCATGTCAGCTTTCCCAGCTAAGGATGAAGACGAAAGCCATGCTAATGATATGCTGATCCTTCTTAGGTACTTAAAAAATCTCCTTTAGGGTTTTTTGCTTATCAAAGCAAATCCCATGAGTTTACTATGTTACACTTCTATCATGGTGTGAAGTTAACTTTTCAATCTATTGGACTCACACATATTGTGATTCAAGTGAGTGCTACCTCTTACTCCATATTTTTACATCTCTGCCATTTTATGCCCTCATTTAATTATTCCACTTATGTTTTATTTTTCTTTGGTTATTTTTCTTGAATTATCTCAAATCATTCCTACTGGTTTGCTAATTTCTTACTTAATTGCTAAACACCATCCTTACCAACATTCTTCATTCCACCACCTGCACAACTTCCTTGTCTTTTTAAGACACACCCACTTCTATGGTCTTCTCAAATTAAGGATTATGATTATTTGGCCTACCTCTTTATTTTAACAATGTCCATTGCTGTGTGTGACTTAATGTTAGTCTTAAAATAATTCCTATCTCAGTGCATTTCCAAACTGATGGGGATAAGAAAACTTTTAGAATTGCCTCAGAGGAAGATAACCATATTATACAGAATTACAAAATGAATGAATTGCTTTGGCTGGGTTTACATATTTTTAATATAAGATGATTTTAGATCGGCCAAAACTATCAATACATTGTGAGTCTTCCTCATCTCAATCCATATTTTATTTTTAGAATGGGTTTAAAATCTATGTCTGGAACATAATCATGGACTTATCAGAACTAGGGGTGCTGGTAGGTAATGAATCCTAGTGTAGAGCTAAGAGTTCCCTATAAGGCTTTGTTAATGATCTTCCTACAGAGGCCATATTTATTCATATACAAGTAGTACAAGTAACAGAAATTCTCTCCAATTTGATGGTACACAAATTTCTATGTCATGCTTTATCTCCATATGGTTTCAATAACATAATAGAACCCAGAGAGAAAAAATATCACATACCAATGGCATTCTTATATCATTAATGACAACAAGGGTTCCCTCAAATGTAAGGCATATTAATGAACATATGTGTGACACAATGCTTCAGGAGTATAAATATCTTTAAAGTACTATGAGATCTATTGTTTTGGTTTAAACAGTTGACTGAAAAGCAAGAATTTGTGGTGGTGAGCATAGTAAGACATGTTTCAACAGTCAGCTCAGTTAAAACTCTTAGGATAGTCAGAATTAGAGATAACTCCTTGACCTATAGACAAACAAAACCTAGAGTGAAGAAATAAGCCATCTTTCATTGTAGGTAAGAAGTCAGTGACTCTCTCCAGACTTCCGTAGAGTAGATGACTGAAGAATTGACCCAGTGTTATGGATCAGGAAGAAAACAATTCACACAGCAGAAGTGGTGTTTTTGTGTTTCATATTCATGTAGAATATTAATTTACTTAAAGTTCTTAGATAAGTAAAGAGCTGCCCATGTAGTAAGAGAAGAAGTCATGGCAGCTAAGTATGAAACCAACATAAAACTCAGCGTTTTCTACCATCAATAAATACCTGGAAGATAATTAAAATATGATAAGTTCTATGGCTACAAAAATATAATCTATTTGCCTGTAAGGGGAAATGAAATCATCTGTAAATCATAATAGAGTGAAAGAAATTGTGATTAAATGTAGATATTTGCTTTGTGAGTGTCAGGAAATCCCTCCTATCTTAAAGATACAAAGTCTCCAGTGAATGAACAATTAGCCACAATTAGCTGCAATACATTGTCAGCCACATTTGGGGCCAGAGTTAAATTATTATTTTGTAATGTACTTTGAACAAAAATCAGCTATGAAATTAGAAGATACACCACACAGTCCTTGGGATTTACTTGAAAAAAAGATGGGAATATGATTCTGGGAAAGGAAAGGGTAGGGAGGAGCAGGGACAGACACATCTTCAGGCAAAGTATTTTTAATATTGCCTTTGGAATTTAACAGCATGTCTTAGTAAAAGTTAAATAAGATCCCCTACATTTGGGGCTATATGTTCAATATCCTGAATAAACTTTAAAGGTTAATTTTCCTAGTATTCTTTCATGGAAATATAGAAAATTTTAATTTTTACATATTCCAGGTAGAAGATCCTCTTAAGAAAATTCCCCTGAAAGAAAAACTATATAATGAAGATAAAAAGGCAAATCTGACAATGTAAAATGAACCTAAAATCGAATTCTAAATAAGGGAACAAAAGATTAAGTAAGACTAAAGTCTGTCAGAAGGTGACTCTTCTGCCAGGTGTGCCACAAGTTTCGGCAAAATTAGGAAGAAAAATGATTGGGGAAAACCAATGGATTATATAGGGAAATAAATTGACAAAATTGACAGACAGTACAAAATATCAAAGTGAAACCACAGTTGGAGAAGAAGTCATAGCCACTGAACTAGCTTAAAACTTAAGCTGAGCACCAGATCATAGGCTGAACATACAGAATAAAAGAAAAAATAATGTATGCGCCATTTATAAAACTGCATACATTCCCTGGTGGTGACAACATTCCATGATATGACAAAACTGGCCATGATTAAATTTGGGTCATGTTGCTTCAGTTTTGTAGTTGAAAAAAATCGATTGTAAGCAACATATTAATTTGAACAATGTAAATGTGGTTGGAGTTATGGGCAAGAGAGTAACCATTACTTCCCTAGATATTGCTGTCAACTGGCTCCATTTGACAATAAATAAACGATGGGAGAAATACTTCATTCAAGGGTAAAATCTGGACTCACAAACTCTACTGAGATTTTTACTCTGTTTCAGCAGTGGAGATAAGAGGGCTTTGACCCTCCTTGAGTGGAGTAATGTGTATTGATTTAACAATTTATCTCATCAGCTTCATTGTAATCTTGGAATATTTGAGTCCATGGACGCCATCGTCTTAGAAGTAAGAGGAATTAGGAGATGGTATCTAAGGGAAAAGATGACAATGAGATAGCTAGGGCATGGTATTAGATGTGAGTAAGATTACACAATTGGCAGATATTGACTTTAATTTGAGATTAACATCAGACAAAGGAGGTACAAGTCACATGTTTAAGTAGACCTGGCAGCTTAGTGATTGCCTTACCGTTTAGCTTCTTATCACCTATTTCTATGGCAAATGAATTGCAATGTGTCCCTCAAATAAGGAGAGAAAATCAGGCAAGAACATGTACTAATGTCTGAAGGGAGGGATGCAAATCTACAGTGAGATGTTATCATATGATCAATTATTCATTAATATACTAGCAGTTAGTGGTGGCTAGACAGGGGGCATCTTCTTCAGTGGTGTAGATGCTGACAATTCACTGTGCCTCTGTAAATAACACCTCCGCCATGTTCATGCAAGCAATTCAAATCACTCTCGGTGTGACACACACACACACACACACACACACACACACACACACACACAGAGAAAGTGGAAGAGGTGCTTATTGGAAAAAGAAGGGGTTCACTAGGTGGGAGATAGTGGTAAGAGAAGTTAATGGAGTGTGAACATGATAAAATTGCTCTATACATATATAATATTATCCTAAAGTAAATTACTTGATAAAAATACAAGTTGAACCTGTTTTTTTTCCAAGTGCCTTGATGCTAGGGTATAATCATACTAAGTAAATTAAGCTAGTCTCAGAAACACAGATGTGCATTTTATAACACTTGTGGGAGTTAGATTGTGTGTGTGTGTGTGTGTGTGTGTGTGTGTGTGTGTGTGTGTATACACACACATTCCTAGAACGAACTCTGCTTTTCATTGTAGGCAGCTCCCTTCACCAGCTGGCGACATCCCTCCTGCATTCACATATTGTAGAACGAGGCCATCTCATCACATCCTCTCCCACTGAATCTTGACAAGGCAGCCCAGCTAGAACATATCCCACGGACAGGCAACAGCTTTAGAGGCAGCCTCTGCTCCAGTTGTTGCGGGGATCCACATGGGGACTGAGCTGCATATGTGCCAGGGGCGGGAGGATACGTCCAGCTCCTGTATGTCTTTGGTTGGTGTCTCAGTCTCCGAGAACTGCCAAGGGTCCAGGTTAGTTGCTTCTGTTGGTCTTTCTGTGAAGTTACGATTCATTTAGGGATTTTAATCCTTCCATCAACTCTTCTTCCATAAGAGTCTCCGACCTCCATCTAATGTTTGGCTGTGGGTCTCTGCATCTGTCTGAGTCAACTGCTGGGTAGAGCCTGTCAAAGACCAGTCGTGTTAGGCTCCTGTCAGCAAGCATGACAGAGTACCATTAATAGTGTCAGAGATTGGTGCGTCCTTCCCAGGCGTCTCACCAACTCCTAGAACGAACTATGCTTTTCACTATAGGCTGCTCCCTTCACCAGCTGGCGGCATCCCTCCTGCGTTCACATATTGTAGAACGAGGCCATCTCATCATCCTTCACTACCAGATGATTCAACGAGTCTCCATTTAAACAATGCCCAAGCCATTTCTCCTTTCTTGGTAAAATCATAATTATTTTCATTTTTTTTAACCTTCTAAACACACAGCCATTGGACTTTCACTCCCATAATTTCAAAACGATATTTGATGTGAGGGTTGCAATACTTGCATCCAGCCAAATCCACAACTCAGTCCTCAGTGTGGAGAAGCCTCTGCCTGCTGTATGTGACACACTTGACCTTCATTCAGGCTCACAGCTGGGAACATTGTGGGTCTGTCACCCTGATAGAAAGCTTACAAACTATGTCCAGCAGGTGGCAGTACTATTCCACCAGAAAGCCATAGTCTCTCCCCATCCCCCTTTATTTTTAAATTATTGTATATTAGTTGTATAGAATGATAGTTTAATTATGACATTTGTATATGGATCTTGTCACCTTGGCCATGCCCACCATTGTATCCTCTCCTTTTTTTTCATTTCCCAGCATCCTTTACTCTTTTATTTTTATGGCTGTCCCCTCCCAAACCCACATTCCTTGTAGAAGAGGAAACAAGAACCAGTTGTCTTTCTCCTTCTTGATGATTTAACTTACTGTGGTGATCACCGGCTTCATTGAAGTCCCCAAACCATGGGTGGGGACTCGGCTTCTTGGGACTTAGTTTCTCTTACCCTTGCAATGGTTTTATACTTATAAGAGGCTCCAGGAGATGGTTTACACAACCTTGTCATTTCTGTTTCTTAGTACCGCGTACCACTTTCATTTTCTCATTTTACTAGTACCTCTTCTTTTCCATTAGTCCCTTGGCTTCAGCTCAGGGTATTTACATTGGGACATTCTAAAAATCAAGCTTCCAGTATGTTTTTTTTTCTATATATCCCTATCCCCCACATCCATTCTTCCTCTTCTCAATGATTATCTCACCTTTACTCTCTCTGGAAAGAAGGTGATCCCCATCCTTGCTTTCCTTTCTCAGTTCAATTCCTTAAGTTCCAGCTCCACTTGACTATCTGATGTACATTTTCAAATGAACATATCCTCAACTCACGTTCATGGCTTCTCCTACCCTAGATGTGAAGTTTGCACATCCCACTGATGAGTGTCCTCAATTCTACTTGTCTTGGATGAAAGTTTAAAATTATCATTCACTCACATTTTGCTGTATTCCCTTCCCCAACATTTAGACAAAATAATATCTTAACCTCTACCTCCCAGTGACAGCCACAGGCTTTAGGCTAATCACCAGGTCTCCTGAATTGCTCTGGGAGAGGAGACCACTATTTCAGAGACTGGGCTCCATTGGCCAGCCTGCATTCTGTGTTCCAGGATACTGATCCTTCCCTCATCCCGGGCTTCCAACACCAAAGAGAGATTGAGTATTTGACAATATAAGTTAGCCCTTGTGGGATTTGTGTTTTGTTTTGCTCAAAGCGCTCCTGTGACTCTATGTCAACATAGAACTGACTGGTACTGCCACTCTGGTCTGATAAGTTCTTCCACACTGGCCTCTGCTCCATTGCCTGGCTCCTCATGGTCCATCCATCCATCTACCCTGCTACCAACGAACCAGGACTCATTTGTTCTTAAAGCCACCAGTGTTGGCCCTGTTTTTTTGGTTTGTTTGTTTGTTTGTTTGTTTTTTCTGGAAAGTTGTCTTGCATTTCTGTGTCACAGACTCCTGTTTGAGGAGCTGTAGGGATCAAGAGTATGCTATAATGGTTTTCCAGCCACATTTTTCACGTGGCTTAACTTCCACAGTTTGACACACTCAAGCTGAACTATTGAACTTGATCGATGAAGCTCCTCATACAGTACCAAGGAGAGGTACCTCCATTTGTTGTTGTTGTTGCTGTTGTTTTGTACCAGTATACTGGTAGTAATTCTACGAAATGATTCAGGATAATGGTGCTTGCTGCTTAGTCCTTCTAATGAGCTACTGTGATACTCAATATCTTTAATGAGTTTGTTCTTGTTTAACTCAGCCCCGAGTTAGGTTGTGTTTCTTGTAAATAAAAGATTCCAAAGGAAAACAAACACGAAAAGCAAAGTGTAACAAGAAAAAGAACCCACTCCTTTTAAAACATGTGAAGATAGTTAAATATTTAAAATGGGTGGATTTTTTCCAATAATTCCTCTTCTACGAGGATACAAACGACAAGACCCATTTTATTAAAATACAAAATCAACAAAGTTATTTGTTACATCTCCCCGTGAAAACATTAGCAAAAGCCATATTTGCAAACTGGAAATCCTTAATACCTTCATCACAGTAACAACATGAAATACTATATATTTGGAAATGAAGGAATATTAAATCCATGCCTCTTTCCCCAGAGGATGTGCATAAAAATAAAGTAAAAAGCAAATTGTATGGAAATATTAAGT
>LR749693.1:2024900-2112400 GCA_902729485.2 Mus minutoides | reverse complement strand
AATAAATTCTGATATTTTTGATACTATCTGCTTATCCTTACTTGACAAATGAATATGTTGAACATAAAGTTAAAAGTAAATAACTTAATAATATTAAAATAATATTAAGCATTTCCAGTGTTTAATATTTGAAGAGAGATCTCCTAATTCACCCCGGTGAAAATAGTTAATACTTGCTGTGTCCAGTAACAAAACCTTAAGGAAAAGAGTTATTGTTACAGATACAGTCTCCTGTGGTCACCATTTTTCCTTTGTTACAGAAGTAGAAAAGAAATGCAGCATTGAATTACAAAATCTAAAGAAAATATCTTTAATAAACAACAAAAATACAGGAAAGAAACCAGTACTCAGCATTTATAATTAACATTTGTGTCTTTAAAATTTAATAATTATGCATATTGCACACTGTCTCCTCTGTATTCCAACCATGCTTGAATTCACATAATGACACTATGACTCCAAGCTCTCGTCTGATTTTGCTAAAGGGAAATTTCTCTTCTAGGGAAGCATCTGTGTTCTTCAGGATACAGTGTATCCCCCTTGGCTCTGCATCCAAATTCTGTTCACACAGGAAGTTGCTTTCCTCTAATCTGAACACCTGGCTCCTAATGGAGAATGCTAGTACAATTTCAACGATTGTTTTTAGTACCAATGAGGGTGGATGGGAAACAATTCTTAATTTGTACACTTGAGATGTTTGCTATTGGTTAGTAACTGGCTTCCTGGGTGCCCACTGGTGCTGCAGCACAAGGAATCTGGGGAAGAAAAACATAGTATTTTATTCTCTTGAATTTAAAGGCAAGAAAATAAAGTCTCAAGACCTATTTTTTTTTAATCCCCTACAGTCATAGTCATCGTTTTTGACATTTCAGTTGAAACTTATTTTTCCTGCCTGCATCTCCTTATTTCCCCATTGCCTGCAGGGTAAATTTGAAATATTCCGAAATGATTCATAAACTCATCTACATGAAACTTTCAAATCGCCTCTGCTGTCACCACTGGGTGGTATTCCTCTTAAGGTCAAGCATTGAAGAAGTTAACAGTGTAAAACCTACAAAAAACCAGTTGGGTAATGAAGTATGTTTCTTAGACTCGGCCCCTCTGGACACTCAAGTCCATTTTTTTTTTTTTTTTTTTTGAGAGCTCTTCAAATATATTGGCTCATTCTCTATCTTTAAGAGTGTCAGTTTTGGTGGGCTGGAGAGATGGCTCAGAGGTTAGGAGTACTGACTGCTCTTCTGGAGGTCCTGAGTTTAAATCCCAGCAACCACATGGTGGCTCACAACCATCTGTAATGTGATTGGATGCCCTCTTCTGGTATGTCTGAAGTTAGCTACAGTGTACTTACATATAATAAATAAATAAATAAATATTTAAAAACAAAACAAAAACAAACCAAAATGGCAGCTAATCAATAAAAAGTGTCAGTTTTGATTAAATATTTTGAGTGAATTCACACTTTCCCTCAATATTAATATAACCACATATAGGCCATTTGTCTGATATAACTCTTGTCCTAGGAAATGTCTAATTTAACATCTCCTAAATCCCCATTATTAAACAACACATTATGGTCAGATGTAAGTGATGTCCTTAAAATTACATCAAAGTATCTTGACATGCACTCTGAAGGCCTCCATGGACAAGCTGCTCATTGGTTGGTTGGTTGTCCTGGCAACAACAACAAAGCCACCCTCTTTATAACTACTCTAGACACAGTGTAACTCTTTTATTGCCAAGGACATACTATCGGCTGAGAAATAGTGCAGTGCTGTGGCCTGAGTGAAAGTTTGCTCAACATTTGACCAGGTTGTCATGGGTTAGTTTTCAATGGATCCTAACATTCCAGACTCCTGTAGTTCAGATGAAGGGGAAAGGGGAAAAGTACTTGTTGAGTTTACATGAAATTTAGCCAGAAATAATCTATCACAGAGTTCAAAGATAGTACACGGGTATTTTTGTAGCATGACTTAGTTTAGTTTTTCAGAAACCATTTTTGTTCTTCCATTTACCCTTTTAGATAGTAAGCTAAAAATAAGACTTTAGGTGCTGCATTTTGAATAATCAGAATGTGGTGATTAAAGTGTAATTTACATAAAATATGCACTGACATTTAAAAACCTGCCTTTGGGGCTATAGTAGAGTCCTTGGAAGGATGGAAACTAGGATAGAAATCTGCTAAAGAGGTGTCAGTAGCAAGACCATTCCAAATTTCAGACTTTTCTAAGAAGACAAATTTTTCATTGGGGGAAAGAATAATGGGGGTTCTTTTTGTGCTTAGATATAAGTGAAATGAGGTCTTTTAATGAGCTAGCACCATTAACAGACAGACTATCCAAATATTAGATTTATACTTCATTTATTTCAATGTGAAGAGAAAATTAAATAGAGATTCTGCTTATCTCCAATTAATGTTCCACTTTGAAACACAAATCATGGCAACAGACAAAGCTTTTAAAAGTTCATCTCAACAAAGGGAAATCACCTGTCATAATTGTGAATATTATTATAAATCCATTTTGTGTTCAATACTGGGGAACATGCTTTTATGACAATCCATCCCTTGCCAATTATTCCATTCAAAGAAGTTGTTTTAGAAGTTTCGATATGTGATACAATGGCTACTTAAAATATATATACTTTTTATTTCTCTGAAATTTTCCTGCATGTATGTAGTGATGCTTATTTTTCTAACCTTTCAACTCCACAGTACCTTCAGCTTGTGTCCATTGTGAACCTCTGACCTGTCACTTTCCAAGTTTAATCTACCATTACTACCTTCACTACCACCACCACCGTCACCATCAGCACCATTACCACCACCATCACCATCAGTACCATCACGATCAATACCACTGTCATCATCATCACCATCATCCCACCAAGTCAAAATCTTGATGGCATGTGCAAATGTGTGGGCTCTTTTATTAGATCATGGGTAACCTATATCCCCAAGAAGTGCGGTTCCCTCCCTCAGCAACCATGACCTGCAAAAAGCTCCTAGACTTGGGGATGAGCTTCAGGAATCCCTTTCCTATCCATGCTAGAACTTTCACTGGATTGATCTTGTGCAGGTCTTATGGCAGAAACCAGAGATGCTATTTGCTGAAAGATGCATTAGTCATGCCATGTCCAGAAGACAACGATTTATAAATCTCCTTCCCTTCTACCAGCTATTAACCTTTCACCTTTTAGGACACACTCTCTGAGCCTTGAGAGGAGAAAGATTGATGTACCAACTGTTAATTTCTTTCTTTACATTCTTTAACCATTTTATTTCTTTACGTTGTGGATCTTGAGTTTCTTTTATAAGTTTATTTTTATACGTTTGCAAAATAAAGTATTTCATCTTCTTTGCTCAACTCCTGACTTAGTATGCTGTTCCTTCTATGCTAGTATGCATGAAGTTGCCTTCACGATTTCATTTCAGATTGCTCGTCACGAGCTTATGATGGGAAATGGGAATTCTAGGTATTTATCTTCTAAATGAAAACCTTGAATTATAAGTGGATGTAGGCTTAGAGTTTTCAAAATCTACTTTAATAAGGGTTCTCAAATGCTTCGACTGCCCTTCTAACCCACAGTCCAAAGGTAGGGAAGAAAAGATGGTGAATAGGACAAGGGGATGTGGACCTGTTTAGAAGTAGTTTTTTGGAGCACTTCCAATCTCTATTGTCAGCATGCCAGTGGTCCAGTTCAAACGTTTCACCAAACATGAATCAGTACCAGGGGCATGATCCAGTAGAAACAGCCAGGCCTCTGCCCAGTCAGCTTGAATCAGCCAGAGTGAATAAAGCCAACCAGAAAACGAGGAGAAGTTCTATGCCATACCTCTGTCAACAAAGTGGAGGTCAGTGACCACTGGAGACCAAGGAAGACTTGCAGGGCAAGCAATGCAAACGAACTGTCACTCTCTGTTGGGACCTACTGATAGTCTCTCCAAACATCACAAGTCCTCTCATGGGTCTGCTCCAGCAAAACATCACATGAGTCTGCTTCAAGAAAGCATCACATGACACATCCAGAAATTTCCACACCAAGTGGGTTTCAAGTGTATATTAATATTTGCTAACAGGCATGGTTAATTCGTGTCCAAAATTTAAAATTTTTTCTTCCTTGTACTCTAGCTAGAAGCCTCCTACAGTGCTGAATAGACTTTGTGAGATGGCCATTTCTGTTTTTTACATAGGTTTGTCAATTTTGTTGGTGTTTAAGTTTTGGTTTCTATCCTTTATAAAATGATGTGCAGCTTATGGGTGTTTGTGCTTGGTTTTGTGCTGGTGGGTGCAGTATCCTTGGGTGCCAGAAGAGGAGTTACAGACAGCCAGCGCCAGGAGCTGGAGTTACAGACAGTAGTTAACCAGCTGATACGGATGCCAGGGAGAACCTGGACTGCGAGAAACGAGTGCTTCTAACCATTGAGCCCTCTGATTCCAGCGTCTCAGAGTAAAACACCAAGCCACTCAGTTGTTCTTTAGACTTAGAGCAAATTTATGCAGGGAAACATTGTGCTTGAACCATTTCTTTGACTCCATGTTAAAGGCTTTCTTCATACATTGCTGCCACACTTCTGTCTCTCTGAACGCCTTTTCTCGGTTATTGTGATGTTTGAGATCGGTTATTTGGGAATACGTCACTTAATTTCCACGTTAGTTGACTAATCCATTCTTATTCTGCACATCTACCCCACTGAGGCCTCAATGTTCATCAGTTTGTGTTACTGTTTTTTGTTTTTATTTTTGTTTTTTTTTTGTTTGTTTGTTTTGTTTTGTTTTTAAGGCCAATTTTTCTCAGCTCTTTGGGTATACTTAAATTTACAACCTTAAATTTGCTTTCTGCTGAATCCAGTTCTGGGTCCTCTCACAGGTAGTATTGTGTGAGCGTCTCTTTTCCTCCTCAAGTCCTGTGGCCTGGCCCCTGATTTCTGCACACTGCTGCTGAAACTGCAGGAGCCAGATCCCGGCGGATGACTCCCTGTCGCATCTCTCTGGGTTCAGCTCTTCATCAGCCATTCTAATTGTTTTTTAATTGTGTGTTTGTTTGGTAACTGACTAGACTCTTTTGATCAATTCTACTTCCTCCCGAAGTGAGGATGATGTCAAAGCTCCCTAGAAGTATAGCTTCACATTGAGAGACCAGTGGTGATGCCTTGGCTCACTCTGACTCTTTCCGAATTGCATTCACTTGTCAAGTTTTCCATCACCACAGCGTTGTGACACACAAACGGATACACACACGGATTGGTCCATTGGGAACTTGACACCTTTAAAGAGGGGGTCATTTTTTAGTGCAGAGTTTGAAGTTTGGGCTCACACTCAAGGTTCCTTCCTTGTCTTTCCAAGTCCCCTCTGGCTGAAGAGCTAACATGTGGTTTAGCAACTTTCTCTTGTATTCTCATCAATTGGGATTTCACTAAAAACATGGATTTTTGTTTGAAACAGAGTTTTACATTGTGGGCTAGGCTAGCCTGGATATCTTCCTGATTCTACTTCTAGAGTACTGAGGCGCCATGCCTGCACCACATGGTGGGCTTAGAGAAAGAAGGAAACCTCCAACTCTTGGCCAAACCCTCCTACAATTATCTTCTGAAGGAGATAGCTGGACTGGAGCCTAATTGCTGAGGTCCCAAGCTCTGCAGCTATAATATCTTAGCCTCAACTGGGCACTAATGACAGAACCTTGTTTTAGCTGCAAGTCTGCTATAGGGATGTAGGAATAGGGAAATGAATAACAGGGTAGATAGACTCCATAGACTTACACAATCCCTACCAAGTTTTAATAGGTTTTCTCAAATAGTATTTCTTCATGAAGTATGCCCCTAAGAACATTCCAGAAAACCCAGCATAATCTTTTTCTTTTAAAATTTTCATACTGATACCCAGTTCAGGAGGAAATATATTTGTAGAATGCCCTGCTTTGCTGCTGTGGAAGAGAAACTCAGCTAAATTGAATAAGTCATATCCTATCCTTCAATGGAAAGGAGATAATGAAATTACCAATTATACAGCATTATTATTTGTCTAAATGTTCAAAATCATGTGGAAAAAAAGACTTCATTTGACAATTTCTATTTTTAATTTCCTTTTTGTTAAAAGCACACATGCCTCAAGCTAAGAAGTATTACCTGTTTAAATCTTTGGGATGAAATATGCATGATTGTAACTTATAAGGTTTTATCTATCCTGCAGGGTTACCTTAGCTCATATAGAATACTTGCTTATTACAAATATTAATTACTCAATTAAATATATAATTATGTTCTACTGATAAAAGCCAGTTCAATTGCCAAAAATATCAAATGTGATTAACAGAGTGCAAATTTAATAACATCATAAAGCCTTATGTTTTATAATACTCATTATTCAGAAAACATGAATTTGTTCAAATAAAAATGAAATCTGATGAATATATGAACTAATAGCAGCACTGCAAATTCTTCTAATTTTCATGTTTTATCATTACAAAGAATAATATTTACTACAAAGCTCACAAATATTTCATTTTAATACAATTTAAAATTATTTTTCGTTTGCTTGAATGAGTCCAGTGTTATTAATTCATTGCGATTGTCAACATGTAAAATAGTAGTTGCTTATTTTTGTGCATATTTTGATTTTTAAATTGCTCTTGATATTGATATGATATTGAACCTCCTAAATCACAGCCATTTGTGTGAGGACAGAAATTGAAATGCAGCTTGAAAAACAAATGAACAGCATGAATAAAAACCTCATGATACCTCGTAGACACTAATAGGAATCCAAATGGGTCCCACAGAGATGGTGCACAGTTTATCATATATTGTAACTTTTTGTAAAATATATAAGTCTGGCTGCAGGAGGAGATGAAAGCTCATTGGCTAATTAACCAACAGTGTTGGATGAAGAAGGAACCCTTTATCTCAGGTCAGTGTTGGAATTTACAACCTTAACCTTGGAAAGTGTCTTGTAAGAGAGTGTGAAAGATGCTTCAAAATTTGTCTTTTCAAGTAGGTATTTTTTTTGTGAGATTTAAAAGCATCTGTAAAAATGCTGGTTATTTTTAGTGAGCTTGAATAGTTAGCATGATCAATACTAAGTAAATGTGACGTGTGGTGTAGACACTTTCCTTGCCCATAATTTAATGGAGTGCTTGTATTAAGAATGTGTATTACATGGACGACTAATTGTTGATCACTGTTACAAATTATTAGTGAGAAAGTAAAAACAAATGAACGAATTTATATTAAATGTGATATATAACTATACGATTCTTTAAAGCAAAGGTAATAGTTTTATTTGTATTAGGTTTTAAGTTAACATGCAAAGGTAAGGGGCTTTTATAGCATTTCCATGCAGGTCACTAGACTGCACTGTAATTTACCTCTCTCTTGACCTGCCCTCCTTGCCTCTCTCTGTTCTCTTCTTTCCTCTACATAATTTCCCCTTCTGCTTTTGTATCACATATATCCTGTTAACCTCTTTCTTCCTCTCTCCCACAGGAGCTCTTCCTATCATCTCTTGATTCCTTCCTAGTTTGATGATATATACAGACACACACACACACACACACACACACACACACACACACACACTCATGCTCTCACACACTCATATACACATGTACTTACACATATACTCATACACACACTCAACACACATACAGACAAACATTCTCACACATAAACTAACACACACATTCACACAATATACACACTCATACACACACACTCAACACACACTCACACACACTTACATACAGACTCATAGTCATGTATGTGCAGAGATGTTAAATTATATTTAAATTCAGTCCATGTTCTGTATGAGAGAATAATATAGCTTTTGTTCAAATTTGATTTCTATTGCTGAACAAATTATTTCTATCCCCGTTAATTATCTTGAAACTGTCAATATTTTTGTCAGCATAAAATCCCATTCTGGTGCTGGAGAGATGGCTCAGCAGTTATGAGCACTGAATGAATGCTCTTCCAGATGTTATGAGTTCAATTCCCAGCAACCACATGGTGGCTCACAACCAGTAATGAGATCTGATGCCCCCTTCTGATGTGTTTGAAGAAAGCTATAGTGTACTATATACATAAAATAACTAAAATAAATCTTTTTTTAAAATCCTATTCTATCCAGGGGACAGATTTTCTTTACTCATTCATCTGGTGATAGACATCTAACCTAATATTTTTGCTTAGGTATTATAATAGCACAGCAGTAAACACAGATGTACAAGCATATCTATGATAGGTTAACCCAGAGTCCTTCATACAAATACCCAAGTTGGCACAGCTGGGCCATAGAGCAGTTCTAATTTTAGTTTGAGATTGAGTACAACAACCATGTCTACAGTGGTGCACACTTCTGCATGTGCCAGCAAGGAATAAGAGTTCTTTCCTCAATATCCTAATTATGTGTTGTCAGTTTCCCTCAACAGAAGCCCTTCTGACTGAATTGAGCTCTCATCAGAGCAGTTTTGATTTTCCCCAGTAGCTGGGGCTATTGAACCCTCTTTTGATTTATCAATCATTTGTACATTCCTTCATTTGATAATGGCTTTTTCAGTTAATCACCGGTGTGTTGACTAGTTGATACTCTGGCTATTTATTTCATTAGTTCTTTATTTATATTAGATATTAATCCCGTGCTTGATGTATAACTTAGTTGTCCAAAAACTTCGTAGTCCTGCCTTCTCAGACCTACAGGTCTTCATTGATACATTCATCTATAAAGTACATATGTAACAACAAAATCAAATTTTCAAGCTGCAGTGAGTTCACAGTGTTCTTCCT
Source organism: Mus minutoides (assembly GCA_902729485.2). Classification (NCBI taxonomy): domain Eukaryota; kingdom Metazoa; phylum Chordata; class Mammalia; order Rodentia; family Muridae; genus Mus; species Mus minutoides. The sequence goes on along the minus strand of LR749693.1, from coordinate 2,103,621 downwards.
AGTTCTGAAATAATATTACAGAGTTTAATTCAATTTCTTAAAGTTTTTCTCTGTCTGTTTCTCTTTCATCAAAGTGTTTATTCTAAATATTCCTAGCATATTTATTTTCATATAAGATGAACATCTTGTTTCAAGTACCGTGAATATTTATTTTACATGTTATATCTATATATTATTAGTAATATATATTATATGTGTATAAAATATTAATAAATTATTGACACTAATATATTCATTAATATATAATATAAGTAGTAATATATTTATAGGTTAGTAAATAAAAATATATTCTAAAGTTTTGATGCAGAAATAAATGTCATTAAATTGTACTTTCCCAAGATGTCAGGCTTGTCAATTTCTGAAGTATCAGAGGCAGTGACAACGTCTTTAAATACATAGCTCCAGGTCCCTGAAAAGTTTTTTGTGGCAAGTGTTAAGTTGTTTCTACTTTAGGAAACTTCTGAGAGAATTTTAATATGTACATTATAACAGGTCACAAATCGACTGATTCTTTCAACAATTCCCTTTACAGAAAAAAAAAATAATAATGTGTAGGTGGTGACAGACTGTCCCATACTCCTAGCAGGTACACATACCACCCAAGCATAGAAACAATTCTAAGGCATATGTCTGCTTTTGACTTTTGAAGCAGTAACAGAGACTCTAAGAATCTCCGAATTATTTGGTTTCAATTTTGAATTACCTATTCTAAAGCAGAGTAAGCCATAAGAACCCTAAGCCTGCAGTCACTTCACCCTCATTTCATTGCTTCCAAGGAGAGTGGACAACTCAGTCTGACATAGGCAGAGGAACCCCAAATCCATATGAATAGAAAGTAGGTTATACGATTATGACATCTGACTTCTAAAACAGTTAAGAAAAAAAAAAAAGAATGAAGTGAATGACCTTAGTTTTAAAATACTGCTCTTTTGAGAATATTCACCGAAAATAGAACAGTCATTCTGCTTTACTGTAAAGAATTTGAGAAGCCATCCATACTAGCCTTCCTAGAGCTGAAATATGTCTCTGGTCTTAATGATAAGTGGCTCTCCCCAATGGAATTCATAATAGGTTGGATTGGCACTTGGATGTTTGTTCTTAGGGTTTTTTCAAACATTGGCAGGGACGGGGGCATAGTTAGATGGTTTTGTTTCAGAAAAGAACTAGATGGATAGCTGAGTCTGTGAATAAAATTATCCCCTCTGTGTTCTTTCTTATTTAGTTAACAGGAGATTTGTAGATTTTAGTTTTCCATTTCCTACTTAACAGATTAGAGGCATGTAAAAAAATTATCTCAGGTTGCATAGGTAAATGCACAATATAGCACCTATTGTTTCTTTTTCTTCTTCTTCAGTTACTACCTCTTCTAAAGAATAAAGAAAAGCAAATTATAATGAAACAAATAAAAAAAAAAGAAGTATCATCTGCAATCAAATTGGACCATCTTAGTTTCATGTGGGAGAGTTTCTCTTAATTCTATTACTTTTATGAGATAAAAGTGATTACAATTATTGTAACTTTCGGTTCGTTTTGCAATTCTATAACCTTTAAGCAGAAAAAACAGAATATGGAATGATACAGGTGGTGGTGATGTTTCCACGTTCATGTTTGAGAGACCAAATTACTCAGGATGTTTGTTGAACTAGGATGAATCACTGCAAATGCCCCCATCCCCTCTTCTTTTGAGGTGCTTTTTAAAGTTACTTTTTTTCCTGATTTCCTTTCACTTCAACTTATTTAAAACAAATCTTTAAATAGCCTCTAGAATAAAGAGTGTGTGAGCCATCATCATCTTCTTCAGTCAAGCAGAAAATTTTATTTTTGCTTCACTTTGATTTTCTGATTGCTAGTGGCTTGGTTAGCATTTAAAATCATGCAAAAGTATGCAGACATACGTCAACAAGCCCACTGCCTCTAAATGTCAAACTGACCTCCGTTATTGAAATCCCAGCCATTTTTATACCTGCCCTTTTGGCACAATTTGCGATTGCCACTCAAGAAAGTGCTCATGCATAGTACACTCCCCCAAAATGTAGAAGCACCAAACCACTGTGAGCTTTGCTGTACTACCCACTGCACAGCGATCACAAGCAATGGCAGAAGCCAGAGTCCTTGCAGAATACAACTGAATGCCTTACAAATAACCTGTCAAAAAACCAGCATAATGGCTCCATTGCAAGAATTTTGCACAGAAAGTCTTCACTGAGCTTTGTCATTTCTGTTGTCTGTGAAAATGCTTCTATCCATTCTGTTCTTGATCTGAGAAGAGATAGCTATCATAGTGAGTTTGTTTGCAGTGGGCCAAAGGACTGTTGACACTACTTACATAATTATTACTTACTTAGGGTTTGAAATGTAGGAGCTGTCTGTCTAACCTGTCTACTAGTTTATAAGCCAATTCATCCCTCGCCTTTTACAATTCTACTGTTCCCCACATCAATATAAGAAAGATGCTGTAGCTCTGTGAAGCACCAAATGCAATGGGTTCATTGAATCATCATCTTGTATGATGTACACAATCAGAATCTTTAAAATGCTCTCACAACTTTACATCTGTAATTGCCCCATGTGAGTAGAAAGTATGAGCTGAGCCATTGGAAGCAGGAACACATTGTGAGTTGAGCCCAATTTCATGTCTAAATAAATATCAACACAGGTGATGTGCCTGCTACACTGGGTCATCAACACAGGTGATGTGCCTGCTACACTGGGTCACCAAGCAAAAGAAGACAACAAAACCACTTACTTCATCTCAAGGACAATGGATTATGATGAGTGAGGTAGGTAGTATATCTATACTTAACAATTGTGCTTGTATCTTGGATTTTACATGAAACAGGAAGTATACAGGAGAGCCACTTCATGGGGAAGTGCTTTACAACTATGTTCCATTGCATGCAAATCTCCGTGGATGATGGAGATCACAGAACTTCTGAGGCATTGATTTTTCTGGCATTAGCTCAGTGGCTTGGACAGTGAGGTATGCCAATGGCAGTCACAATGACAGTTGTATTTACGTAATTTTTGCAAAGCTAGGCATAGTGGCTCATCTTTATTCTCAGAACTCCCCACGCTGAGGCAGGAGGACTTCTAAGAGTTTCAGGCCAGTGTGAGTTATGTAGTGATTTTAAGGTCAGTCAGTCTGAGCTACAGAATGAGACATATCTAAAGCGAAGAAAACAAAGAAAAACAATCCCTAACTTTTCCAAAGTCTCTCTTGCTTACAGTAGATTGTAACTTCAGTTGTCTCCTGGTCTATTTTCCATCCTTAGATCAGCTATAGGAACATCTTCCTATATGATATTTGTACAGCCTTGAATGTGGGAAAACCCTACTGATTAAGGTCACAGTGGAGAAACCCTACTAATTAAGGTCACAGTCTACCATGTCTGAATAGCACCCCTGGGTTCAGTGCAAAGTGGAAGACTCTTTACCAGCAAGGCTTCCCCTTCCCTGGGGATTCTGAACCCCCAAACCCTCTACTTGGGGAAGGTAAAGTACCTTTTTTGTTTGTTTGTTTGTTTATATTTATTTATTTATTTTTACCATTTTTTTAAAGCTACATGTTCAAATTCTCTTTCCTGATAAAATCCTGCCCAGCAAGTACCTGGGATTCCTGAAATGCCTCTCCATACAAATGAGGCATTCCTAGTAAATTCCAGTTAATGATTTTACATGTACCCTGAAAAAACCTTCTCTATGGTTCATAGGTAGCCCTAGTTCACCCCAAATAAAATGTATGTGTACAAGCCCACCCCAAACAAAGGTCTACACACAAGTTAAGATTCTCTAAGAGAGGTGTTTCATCAAAACACCAGAAAAGGCCTTCCCTTCCCACCCCTGGCACACATTCCTAGCTAGACCAGGATCCTGCAGACCCCACCAGTTCTAAACTCTGCTTCATCCTTCCAGCCTTGTGTCCAGATACATTTCAAAGTCTGCATATTCTTTAAACAAATGAATAATTGAAAGAATAAAGTAAAAACGTACACTATACATTGTTTTGAATTTTTTATTTATTTATTTTGGGGCCAGTTCTCATTTACTTTAACCTGAGTCTTCTAGGTGTTATTATTATGGGTTAGTCAATTAAGTCTAATATTCTTTGTTTTAAAGAAATTTTTTATTAGATATTTTCTTCATTTACATTTCAAATGCTATCCCAAAAGTTCCCTATACCCTCCCCCAGCCCTGCTCCCCTACCTACCAACTCCCACTTCTTGGCCCTGGCATTCCCCTGTACTGGGGCATATAAAGTTTGCTAGACCAAGGGGCCTCTCTTCCCAATGATGGCCGACTAGGCTATCTTCTGCTACATATGCAGCTATGGACACGAACTATGGGGGTTCTGATTAGTTCATATTGTTGTTCCACCTATAGGGTAGCAGACCCCTTCAGCTCTTGGGTATTCTCTCTAGCTCCTACATTGGGGACCCTGTGTTCCTTCCTAGAGATGACTATGAGCATCCACTTCTGTATTTGCCAGGCACTGACAAAGCCTCACAGGAGACAGCTATATCAGGGTCCTTTCAGCAAAATCTTGCTGCCGTATGCAGTAGTGTCTGCGTTTGGTAGCTGATTATGGGATGGACCCCCAGGTGGGGCAGTCTCTGGATGGTCCATCCTTTCGTCTTAGCTCCAAACTTTGTCTCTGCAACTACTTCCATGGATATTTCATTCCTTATTCTAGGGAGGAATGAAGCATCCATGCGTTGATCTTCCTTCTTGATTTTCTTGTGTTTTGGAAGTTGTATCTTGGGTATTTTCGGTTTCTGGGCTAATATCCACTTATCAGTGAGTGCATATCAAGTGACTTCTTTTGTGATTGTGTTACCTCACTCAGGATGATATCCTCCAGATACATCCATTTGTCCAAGAATTTCATAAATTCATTGTTTTTAATAGCTGAGTAGTACTCCATTGTGTAAATGTACCACATTTTCTGTATCCATTCCTCTGTTAAGGGACATCTGGGTTCTTTCCAGCTTCTGGCTATTATAAATAAGGCTGCTATGAACATAGTGAAGCATGTGTCCTTATTACTAGTTGGAATATCTTCTGGGTATATGCCCAGGAGAGGTATTGCTGGATCAATTGGTAGTAATATGTCCAGTTTTCTGAGGAACCTCCAGACTGATTTCCAGAGTCGTTGTACCAGCTTGCAATTCCACCAGCAAAGGAGGAGTGTTCCTCTTTCTTCACATCCTCGCCAGCATCTGCTGTCACCTGAATTTTTTAAAGAGTCTAATATTCTTAATGTTAATGGTTTGAGCTGCCATGTAGATCTCTGTATAACACACCAAGAGATTATCTTCTCTCTTGTTGTTGCAGGGTCCACTTAAATCCAATATAACTAAAATACTAGATCAATACAGATGACAAAAATTTATTGTAATTGTGCTGCTACTGATTGGCCAGGGCCGCAGAACAGACTTGGGAGCTGAACTATGACCCTGAAGACTTTGTACAGTACATTTAAAAGATAAAGCCATAAAGCTGGGTGAGCAGGGTAAGCTGTAGCAGTGTCCAATCACATTTTGACATAAGGAGTTGAGCAAGGGAGTTTTCATAAATCAGGGTAAGAGTAGGTTCCTGGCTTAGAAACATGAACTTAGTGTGACCCTGCCAGCAAGATGGAGATGTTGTCCTTGAGCTGTCTGTGCTCAGTCAACTGTTCCTTATACATTGTTTTTGAAATATATGGACTCAGACAACTGTTTCCTTACACAGAAGTTGCTCAGCTATAGGGAACTCCCGAGCTCCCTGGGCCTGGGACTTCAAACTTGGTTTCTCCCTATGATTAAATCAAGTCTGAAAATGAAATGGTAGTATTTAGAATAAGTTTCATTTGCTTTTTCCCAACACTGTCACTTATAAAGGCTGTCCCAACACTAGAAGCTGTCTTTGTTACTGTTATACTGCTATGGACAGATACCATGACCAATATAACATACAAAGGTAGGCATTTAATTGGGGTATTTGTATATAGTGTCAGAGAGTAAGTCTCTGAACATCATGATGAAGACATAGTGGTAGACAGGAAGGCAGGTGCTGGAGCAGTAGCTAGGAGATCATGTCTGATTAGCAAATTATAGTCAGAGGAAGAGGGAGAGTATAGGGGGGAACCAGAGAGAGACAGAGACAGAGAGATAGACAGAGAGAGACAGAGAGAGACACAGAAAGACTGTGCCTGTGCCTGTGCCTGTGCCTGTGCCTGTGCCTGTGCCCAGCATGAGCTTTTGAAACCTTAAAGCTCACCTCAATGAAGCACCTCCTCCAACAAGGCCATACCTCCTCCAAGAAGATCACGCCTCCTCATCCTTCCCAAACAGTTCCACCAACTAGAGACAGAAAGCAAAGATATGAGCCTACAGGGGTCATTGTTAGCCAAACCACCTGTCTTAGGGTTTTACTGCTATAAATAGACACAAGTCTTCTAAAGGACATTTCATTGGGGCTGGCTTACAGGTTCAGAGGTTCAGTCCATTATCATCATGGTGGGAGCATGGTAGCATCCAGGCAGGCATGGTGCTGGAGGACTTAAGAGTTCTACCTCTTGTTCTAAAACAGCTAGGAGAAGACTGACTTTCAGGTAGCTAACAAGAGGGTATTAAAGCCCATGCCCACAGTGACACACTCCAACAGGGCCACACCTCATAAGAGTGCCACTCCCTTGTCCAAGCATATTCAAACCACCACACCACTGCACATACTTTAAAGATTTGTGGAATCTAGCACAAAAAATAATACATAAAGCTCAGAGAATGTTCAGCTCCATTTCAGAAGTATCCTTTTGATGACACAGAACCTGGATATTTCTCTTGTATTTGAGAAATATTTTGCCCCTTGGTCCTTTCTAGAAACAGACATTGAAAGAGTACAGAGCATGGGTTACAATCCAGAGTTTTTCATAAGCCTTGCCCTCGTCTACCTCTCTAGTTGGAATTCCTTTCAGGGAAACATATCTTGAAAGGATACACTTCTCACAAAAAAAGTCTTACATTGTAGCCTGGCGATTATATTTCTTAGACTCGCTCATCTTCTCCTTGTACCCCAGGTCACTGGTCACTCATGCCTGAGAGGTGAAGTTGGTGCTGCTACTCTACTCTTGATCCTGTGTTAACTGATACAAGGTTTTAAGGTCTTTCAACATTTAACAATATATTCCTTTTTCTGCGGGGGCGGGGGTGAAATTTCTTGACTTCCAGAAAGCAGTGCTGATCAAACATGTGATATCAATATCACGTTGCAATTTCATCAACAATTACCTGCTACACTTGAAAGCTCTGCATCTTTCCCATGGTATCACAGTAGGATGTTGAATGATAAAAGTGTATCTTGTTCATTGCCTCTTTTCTAATACCCAGTACAGACCACACATATACTATTTTTGAATCATGGAAATAATATTCAGTTTTTGCAGATCCCTATCAACAGAACCTTGGCCTCTCTTGAGCAGGAGTTAGGAGTATTCGGAATATCCTATTCTAATGTGAATGGGAATTTTGTACTGTTATAGGAAGAGCTACAAACGTCCAGTGGCAGTGGGGAATCTCCTGATGGATTATCCATTCCTAAGTGGTTGGCTCTAAACAATATACATAAAAGCAACATTCAGTGGAGAAGGCCATGCATTAGCAAGATAGTGGGGCTGGGGGAAGGGTGGGGGGCGGACCAGGAGGAGAGGGAAGGGTAAAAATGTTGCAAATGTAGTGCTCATGCATGAAAATTTTAAAACATTTTAAAAATTAAAAAAAATAAAGTAGTGCATGAAGTGTAATTGAAAACAGGATGACTTTATGCAAATTCTGACCTACTTATACTGAGGAATATTCATATTTAGAGAGAAAGAATGAGAAATAAGATCTCTTGCTTAAATAAGGAAAATCCAGTCACAAATAAACACACCATTGAAATATGTCAATGTGTCGGACATCCCATACTTTATCTAGTCTTTAACAAGCCATGGCAATTTTTTCTTCAGAACTTTCATGTGTTTCCAAAGTTCAAGTTTTCTCAGTAAGAAAATATTTATTAGAGAATCATTTCTAACTACATGTCCCTAAAATGCATTTTTATTTGACCTCTTACCGAGGGGAGTGACTAGTTGTCTGTCCTTGTGACTGTGCTATTACTAACTGAAAGCCAGTGTGAGCCTAAGTCACTCACAGCTGTCTCACAAAAAGAATTTTGGATTTGTAAGAACTATCCAGCTGTTAAATGTTTCAAAGCTACAGAGTACCATCGTGATGATAACAGAGGTTTCAGCATATATCACTGCAATACATGCAAAGGTGCAGATGACAGACAATTAATCTTTTTATGAGCCCATTATCAGGGGAAATTCAAAATTCTTCTTTATACAGTTTAAATATATTATTTAAATTAACAGTAAACAAAACAAAAGTTAACACCATCCCTGAAAAATCCAGAGCTGCTTAACACATGTGATTGGTTCTTAGAGGCAACATGCACATCAATTACTTCAGATATTATGTCCTAGGCTTTAGACATATGCTGAATACTGCTAGTACTAAAGAGCAGTATTTAACCCTAAAATAGGCCCTTGCCTCTGAGCGACAGGAACACAAATGTACATGCAAAATCACAGAAGAGTGATTCCTCCCAACCCCAAGTAAGAAGAGGAGGAAAGGAGGTAAAGATATCTTTACCCTAAATTATTGACATTTACCAAATGTACTCAAAAGAAGTGAAGAATTAACAAACAACTTTGTAGTATAATTAAGAACTCAAAAATCCATAGGACTCCATTAAACTAAACCAATTTCTCCAATACATTCATAACTATGGACCTGGTACTCAGTGGTAATTGAGGCAAAGAATTTAATTACCTCAAGCAATATAGATATAAAGATAGACAGCATGGGCACAGAAGAGTGAAGAAGATATGGAGACAGAAAGGGACATAAAAAAGATGCAAAATGCCAGGATTAAGTGCCACAAAATATTGTAATAAAGTTTACTTTATTTATTAGGTTTAAAAATATTATTTTTCTTAGAACTAAGGTACAGCTATATTTTCCCATTTTCTTTAATGTCATTTGAGCTCTTCAATGTAAACTCCAGTGAAGATAAAGCCAACAAAATGGTTCATCTCACCCAGACTGGAGTCCAGGTTTATTACAGCATCATGTTCTCTGTATCTCATGTGTGTTTTTGGACTCCACAAGGACAAACACAACCTCAGTAAAAACCTTGAAATTAAACAAAATTTTCTTTAAGCCCTCAATGGAGATGAATGGCAACAGGACATCAGCGAACAACTCAGTTTTTTACTTTAGAAGCACAAAAACCTTCCTTCAATTTTGAGACATTTAGGTTATTTTTCTTATGGTAGTCAGTGTTTACATAATATAGACATAGACATAGACATAGATTAGATATAGACTGACATAGATATAGACATAGACTAGATATAGACATAGACATAGATTAGATATAAATATAGACATACACATAAACACAGACATAGATATAGATAGATATAGATGTAGATATATATGGATAGGGATATAGGTAGATATGGATATAATTATGGATATAGGTATATATGTAGATATGGGTATGGATGTGGATATAGATATGGATATAGGCAAAACGATAGCAGATAGATAGATAGATAGATAGATAGATAGATAGAGTCAAAATAACTTGCTATCTAAACAGAAACAGCTTTCAAAACACAATTTAAATACTTAGCCAATCCTCCTTAATCAGAAATCAAATTACAGACCTTTTACAAATCTCTTCTGATTTACCTTAAGTTTCTTCAATAAACCATTTTCTAAAGGACTACCAAAATTTGTGTATAGAATGTACAAACCGGTCATTTTTTTAAAAATCTGGCTTTATCCTGAAACCAAACCAAACAGAATGAAAATAGCACTCTTTAAAGCTCACTGTCTGATCATTTTTCTTAATTCTAAAGTCACATGTAACTTTCAAGTAAAGAACGTGTATAGAGATACCTGACCCCTTTCCCACCACTGATTTCCTCAGAAGTCTACGAAAGAGGGAGGCTTCAGGGAGTGGGTATGGCTCTGGGGCGGGGTGATGACTACCTGAGACTCCCAGCAGTGGGAGAGATAGAGCCTGAACTGGCCACCTCCTATAGCAAGTCAGGACTCTCAGAAAAGGGAAAAGGCCACCAACTCACCCACAAAACCTTCAACCCAAGATGTGTCCTGCCTACAAGATGTGCAAGGACAAAGGTGGAACAGACAGAGGGAATGACTGGCCCAAATTGAGAGGATCCTATGGTCAAGAACCAATCCTGGGCACTATTAATGATACTCTCTTATGCTTGCATACAAGAGCATAGCACAACTGTCCTCTGAGAGGCTCCTGGATGAAAAAAGATGCAGGCAACCCCTGTCAAACATCAGATGAAGTGCTGGGAGTTTTGTTGAAGAATTGGGGAAGATTGAGGAACCAGAAGGAGATAGGGATTCTACAAGAAGTCCGACAGAGTCAAGTAACCTGGTCTTATGTGGGGCTCCCAGAGACTGAATCACCAACCAAATGGCAAGCATAAGCTGGACTTAGGCACCCCGCACAAACATATATGACAGATAGCGGCTGTCCCTGAATCTGTTGCCTGCCTGTGGGTCTCATTTCCCTAACTGGCCCACCTTTTGTGGCCTCAGTGGGAGATGATGTGCCTAGTCCTGCAGTGACTTCATGTGCCAGAGTGGGGTGATACCTACCAGGGGGCTTTCCTCTTCTCAGAGGAGAAAGGTATGGGAGAATGAGGGAAGGGACGGGGGCCAGGGGGCACAGTTGCTGGGGGGAGAGGTGACTGATGCTCTGGTCAAGATGTAAAATGAATAAATAAATTAATGAGGAAAAAAAGAGAAGACCAATTGTGTCCTGAATGAAGTCTCATATAGAGCCTTTGAAACTGTGCGAGTCTCCTGAACTGAGTCAGTCGGCAACTGTGTACATCCCTCCACAGATGAGAGGCTACCACAATATGGATCTGAACCTCCCTGTGGTGAATTCAGGACAGAGGAAACTATTCTTTCTGTTACCTATGATGCTTAGTGAATCCCATGCTTATAGTGAAGAGCTGTCACAGACCCTTGCGATGGATATCCCCTATCTGAAAAATACCTCCTAAGTGGAGAGAATGAGTAAGAAAACCAAGCCCATTTCAAATGCATTTATACAAATACCAACTGCCTGGTGTGAGGCAAACAGTCTTCAGGTGATTGCTGATAAGCACTGAATAGGGCCAAGCCTTCTGATGGAACTGGCACTGTGTGGGGTCTGGCTCCTGAAACTTCAAGGACTGCAGGGTTAAGTCAAGCATGAAAGACTGAGTTCTCAGCTAAGCCCTTGTGATTGCCAAGCTGCCTTCTCAAAAGGCATTACCAGCATCTTTGAAAGGACAGAATTGGTGCTGTAATCCTTCTATTCATGTTAGAACTTTCCGGGGTGGTGAGATGGCTATTTTAGTTGAAGTGGATTATGTTTACTGAGTATTACCTAAGATAACTTATTTATTAGCAAAACTGAAACATTAGTCTCTGACCAAACTTTGGATAGAAGCAGACTTGTCTAGTGGAGTTGTTTCCTGCCTATTTATAAGGGTGCAGCTTATGCAGCCTGATGCTAGGGTCTCAGACCGAAGCGAGAGCAAACACTGGTAATTGTTTAAGCTCATCAGATATATCTACTACTTTAAAGTACAGTTTAGACTAATGTATAAACAGTCATAAGGAATTAGTGATGTCCTTACCGCCAGAACGTGTGAAAACTAAGTTCAGATCCAAACATCTTTCCACTGTAGTCCCCAGTACTTCAATTGCTGACAGTGCTTTTAAAAGCCCTGGTAACTTGCAAATTACAACCAACACTGATGTCCTTCAGGGTGGGATGGTGACTATGCACAGGAAAGGTAGGCCTGGATGTTGGCTCTTTCCCTTGCTAATTGTCTCTCTCGGTACTAGATTTGAGCCTTCTGTGTGTCTCCAAATCACTACTGTAGATTTGTAACTGTTGTACAAAATGAATACTTAGACTACGGACATCATATTAAATGAGCTAACGTGAACAGGTTTACTTTAAGACCCATACATACTTCATAAGCACCAGGGCTGGAATTGTGAAAGCCAAGCAGCCTTATAATTAGACACATTAGTTAAAATATACTTCATCCCATCCTATAAAGGTCTTCTCGAAGAGTCGGCTATTGAGCTGCCTCTAAGTCTCCAGATTTAGGCCCTTTAAAGCATCTCTTGATCTTTTGAATCTGCTGTGTTTATCTGGTTATCCTCAAATATTAATTTCAGTATGTGTGTTCTGTTCACTTGCAGGTAACATAGAGCCATTAACAAATGGAAAGAGGTTGTTTGTTTGTTTGTTTGTTTGTTTTGTATGTGGATCTGGATAGCTCTGATGCTTATAGACGATCAAGTACAATTGCTTTTCTTCTGGTGACTAATACCACACATGACTGAAATTAAATTTGTTAAAACCCCTTAGGAACCCATGACAGTTGCAGAGCGAATAACTCACTCTCCAACCCTGGAACACTGCTTGACAGTGATGACCTCAAAATCTCAGAAGTTACTTCTGAAAGAAAATCTAGAGAATCCCACAGGCCTTGTCACTTTGTTTAGCCAACTAGAAAATGCATAGGGTGTGGGTGATTGCATTTGGGACTTGACTATCTGCAACTGACACAGTAGTTCTCTTACAGCTTTGGAAGTCATACCATAAAAAAATGGCTTTGTACAATGAAAGGGAAGAAAATTGACATAAGTACAGAAATATCTTAATGGGATAAAATAATATACTAGGATCTCATAAACAATTAATAAGCGGTCTGGGTTTTTAATAGCCCCAAATGATGATTTTGTGCAATAGATTATGCTAGTCAATTATTTTTTAAATTGCATCCTGATTTTCATCATACACAGATGGATTATGAGATGAGAGACAAGAGAGTGCTCCAGGTAAGAAATGCTAAACATGTGATATTAAGATTTGAGGAACGTATTTCAACTAGTTTATAAGCAATTGCTTACCATTTAGAATCGATGAAAAAAAATCAGTGGGATTCTGCTAATGTAGAAAATACTAAATGAGTGTCAGATGAAAAATGGAAAAAAATAAAGGCAAAAGAAACAGTACCTCATTCCAATCCTTATTTTCTGTGGAGTTACATCTTTATGATTCTCACCTGTCTTTATGTGATCATATTGAGTAACCGATGCAACTGGGTACCAGTGACTGGGGTTATGAATAACAATGGCTGTGAGCTACATCAGCATGAGCATTTGCGTTTATGTAGAAGAGAGGGAGCTGAAATGGTCATTGTCATAGGGAATGTGTTGGAGCACTCATCATTAACTATTCTTTGGCTCAATATACGGACAGATGTTTTCATACATATACCTATGTAAATACAGGGTAGCACATTGCCAGGTCTGGTATGCCCAAAGAAAGGATGGTACAACAGAATTCCCTCCCCTGGAGCAGATCCAGCAGGGTGTGGGTCTTCTCAGGTGCTGATGGCTACTGTAGGCATAAGGCTTGTTTGTATAATAATGTATTACTTTATGTCCCTTCTTTGGGGAATGTTCTCTCTGCCAAGGTTAATGACTCAATGATAATCAGAAATAACATGATTCCCGGAATTGAGAATGTGTCTGGTGTTCCTCAGCAAACTGGTAATGCTGTGACCTTCAGGACAGCCCTGAAGGGTATGGGAAAGAACTCTGAAAACATGAGTTCAGGAATAAATAAATCAATGTAAAATGGGTTCTTTACAGGATTTCTCAACTGTGCAGTATGAATTGGATGAGGAGCTTCCCAGACCTGGAAGATCAGAGGCAGCTGTACTAATAAGCCAACTTTGTCAGAAAGATATTACAGAAGGAGATAAAGAGATTAAGGGAGTGGTGCTCTCAGGGCAAGATCTCATCCAGCTAAGCTTATTTTTTATATTTGCAGTTGATCAAGGTATAGTTTGGATTTTTAATCTGCAATGGACTACAATCCAGAGATGGAGGGCAAACTTGTGATCCAGATTTTGAGAGCAGAAGATACGGGCTTTTGATCTAGATCTTGAAGGATGGTGGCCATGAAGAGCTTAGTTCTAGGCATGGTGATAAACACCTTTAATCTCAAGAGACAAATGAAAGCAGATTTCTGAGTTCAAGACCTGCCATGGGCAGAGTAAATTCTAGGTGAAGAAAAGCGTAGGTCCAGGTGTAGTTGTACACACCTTTAATCCCAGGAGACAGAGCCATGCAGACCTCTGAGCTCAAGGTATGTCTGCAGAGCAAGTTCCATGAGAGCCAAGCTTAGGCGTTGAAGGAATTGGAAAATAGAAAGCTGGTGATAATGTACTAGAACAAGGGGGCTATGTTCTAGCTCTAGCAAGCTGCAGAACTTGGCAGCCTTGGCCATGTGATTCTGCTTTTAGAGTCAAGGGGCTAAGATCATAAAATGCTGATTCATGGAATGATGAAAAAGTACCTAGAATAAATGATTTAACTGATATGCAATTCCTAAAGATGCAAACAAAAGACTGGGCTTTGGGCTACAATGGTCTGCTATCTTTAGCAGAACGCAAAGCTGTCAGCTTGCATCCATCACTGACTCTAAGTCATTCATCTACCACTCACAAACACCCCTTCCTCAGGACCTGTCTCCCAAGATGAGGATGGCTCTCAGCAGCACAAACCAAGAGATCTGTCAGCATCCTCAATAGATACATCACAGAACACTTCCTGCTGTATTCAGAGCTCCATTTTCCTCCAGTTCCACCCATTTTGATCTTATCTATTTCTCTGCCATTCTGGTGTCCACTCATGATTCAGCATCATTTCAGGTTAGTTCCTTGATCCTAGAGTCTAGATTATGCATTTTTGCTATCTAAGATGTATACCAGGCACTGGTCATGTGTCAAGAATTTTCTAAACATCATTCAGCTCTTTGATGGTCTTCCCACTGAGGAATGCTCTCTTCTTTTGAATTAAAACTAACCTCAGAGAAGTTTCTTGTCATCTTATCCCAAGCCATGAAACACAGCTGAGTTTAACAGAAGCTATAACATGTCGCTTGGACACCCGATTATTAGTCTTTTAAATGTAGACTGTAAGCAAAGCTAGAGCTCAACATGAGAGTCAAAAGTTCCATGTAAGAAATGTGCTTGCAGATGGTGATGCTAGAGATGTCACAGAAAGCACCCTGGTCTATGGCTTGACCAAGTTCTAGACAAAAATCCATGCAGATAAGTTTCTTGAAAGGCTTACTCAGTGGCACCTCTACATGACTACAGTACAACCAGTTTCTAAGGAATTGCTCCTCCTGTAATTCCTAAATAAAATGTTTAAACAATACATGGATGTCTTATGCAGTAATAGTAACCAAATAATACATATGCAAGTGTCTATGTGTTGAATATCATATATATCCACATATTATATATATACACATAAATATTTGTGTGTGTGTATATATATGTGTATATATATATATACATATATACATACATATATATATACACACATATATATACATATATATGGAGAGAGAGAACTGTAATGTTACAACCCTCTAAGAATAAAATATTCTGTAATTTAACTTACAAGCCGTTGTTCCAGGTTTCATAAAATCATACTAACAAACTATGATTTGAAGAAAAATAGATAGCTAGTTAGCAGAACTGTTTTTATTTTCTAATGTTTTATGATTAATTGGCCAATTAAAAACAATGAGTTCTGCATTGTACTCATGAAATACCTTTCAGGAAGAAATTCTGCTAAATAGTAGTCTTTTATAAATTGTGTTTTTTCCTGACATGATTCGATCCTTCAGTTCATGTGAACTGAAGCATTGCCTTTATTTTCTGTTTTTGCTTTTGTAACAATGCAATATATATGATATATATCATATATATGTTTAATACCATATGTGTATATATGTGTGTGTTTGTGTGTGTGTATTTGTGTGTGTTTGTGGGAAGGAGAGAGGGAGAGAGAGAGAGAGAGAGAGAGAGAGAGAGAGAGGACTTATTCATTGGTAGATAACCTGCATGTGAAATGGAATACTTAATATGTGTGCTGATGGGTAATTGTTCTACAAAACATTTTAAAATGTGCATTACAAAATACTTATATAACACACTCAGTATTGATCTTGACATCAATAAAAGCTAAAAACCATTTCAATGACTTTAATATGAAGTACATCTTATAAAAGCATACATTTAATTCAGAATGTGTTTGAAGTCACTTTCTGAGTTTCACTCTTTTAAACAACTTTACCTTCCAGGCTTACATGGTTGACTGGACTGTACAGCACAAAGAATGGTAACTTTGGAAGATCTTCTGATTCTATAATTATAAATATTAGTTTTTTACTTTTCACACATTTTATATATATATATATATATATATATATATATGTATATATATATACATACATACATACATACATACATACATACATATAATACATAAAAGATTTATATGTCAATGTCAATAGCAGTTACATTTATAATGGCAGAATAAAGCAGAATCATTTCAGTCTATCAACTTGATTAAATAAAGAAAATATCGTATGGTTGCTCAAAGGTGGACAATTTCACTTGGAGAAATGAATAGAGAAGAGATGGAATGTTCCTGTAGATTAATTGCAATGTGGATTGATATTTACTGTGTCATAATAAATGACACTATGTGGCTTGCTTCTGCACACAATAAACATTCAGAAATCATAGCATATTTACAGATAGTGCAACATTTTTATTGTCTAGGCTTAGTATGTGGAGAAGCAATGACTGTGTGTGGCAGATCAATTGTGAGTAACACTAATGTTCTTAATTTTTATCATCCAGGATAAGATATACCGTCCTCCAGCAACCAGCCAGCATTCAGATTTCTTAGTGACTGTGACAGAAAAAAGGTGATCCTGACTTGGATGAAGGAAGTTCTCAGCACCTATGTAAGTCTACAGTGACATCTTTCTGGGTGTAATTTAACTCATAGGAAAAAACATGTTATTTTAGCGAACTAATGTTGACTTAGAAAACAAATAAATGCAAAACGAAGAAGTCACAGTGGGTTACCTGGGGAAATGGAAGCAATTTGCTGCCATGAACTTGAAGAAGCAACATTGTATCACACAGGGCAGAGACTCCAGGGAGAGACCAGCTTCACTGCTTCTTGTCTTCCAGCACACACTCTAAAGGCCTGTGGTGAAATCATTAGGAAGTGTGATGGAGCCATCTTACAGCCAGCAGAGAAGGGAATCAGATACCAGAGTACATGCCGAAAGAAGGGAAAAGCAGAAAATGGATAGAGAGAACGAGGTTCTATCTACTGGATAAATCACACACACTCCTACTTCTTCCTGGAGACAAATAGGAAATGCAGTACCTCTACTGATAAATGCAGCTGGCATTGTGATTTAGCTACTCTCCAGTGGTTGAATACATATTGAAACGTATAGAAAAGAAATGTAGAATCAGACTATAAAACATTGTAGCCAGGGATTGTGATAAACACCAGTATTCTCCAGCTCATGGGGAGTGTCCAGGAAGATGCAGACTTCCTAGCCTGCCTGGGTTACCTAGTGAACAGTGAGCCTTGCTTCAGCCTGCGATACAGAATGGGTTCCTGTCTCAAAATAAGAAAACAAGAAAGACAACTGTGAAGTCGCAACCATCTATGAGGAAATACAAAAATCCATATTTTAACTTAGAACAAGTTGTCTGTCCCAGCTTTTGTAAATACTGGTAGATATCATACTAACAAACTGTTTTTTGGTGTTGTTGTTTTGTTTTAATATTTAACTGCATTGGTTTTATGTTCTAATGTTTTATGATTAATTATACAGTTAAAGACAATGAATTCTGTAATTGCAGCCATTAAGTGTCTTTCAGGAGGAAATTCTGCTGAATAGTCATCTTTTATAAATCATGGTTTTGGGGTTTTGGGTTTTTTTTTTTTAGGGTTTTTCTTTTTTTTTTCTGACATGATTCAAGCCTTCAATTCATGGAAACTGAAGCATTGTCTGTATTTTCTGTTTGTTTTTATGCAACACTGAAATCAAACCCAAGGCTTTTCCACTCTCTCCCAGGGTAACTTCAACCCCTAAAATTCATATTAATTGAAGATAATATTCCTTAATGTTACTGGATGAACATTGAATCATACTAATTTATTCAGTCACAGACTCACATGTGACTGGTATGTATCAGTTACTCTGAGATATATTCAAATTTTAGTTTCTTACAAGCATCTACCTTCTTTATGTTTTATCATGTCATATGTGAAGGCAGTTCCTCCCTTCAGGTCTCTGTTCCACAGTTTCTCAAGAGCTACAGCTAAGCACAATTCTCCTGGAAAAAGCAAAGCTTATTTACTGAATAAATGCAGCTTCTTGTACAGCAGAACATTGTAGAGGAGCTATTCCCTTTGGAAATGCAGAAAAATCTTAGGATTCAACTGAATGGCAAGAATATTTCTTGCTGTATGTGTAAGATTAATGTATATGTTGTTTGGTTGGCTGTTAAAAATTAGTAGGCTCTTTTAAGTGAAGTTTCATTTCATCAATAGGCTTCCACTTAAAAAGTTTAGGCTTCTACACCAGCTTTCAGAAAGAATATTCTCAAACAAGTTTGAATACATGAAATTGTATTTTAAGTTTCCTCGCACGTTTGAATTAGTTCTTTCTGCATAGGAAAAAACAAAACCCAAAACAAACAAACAAAAAAACAAAAACAAAAACAAACCAAAAACCTTAATTAATGACTTAAATATCTAGCTAGAATATGAGGGACCCTGAGTCTTGTTCAGAGGTAAATCATAGTGCTAAAGGGGCATGATCTTTGTCATCTGTGAAAGCAAATACATACACAGACACACAGACATGCACACAGACACACAGAAACACACACAGAGACATGTACACAGACACACAGGCAGACACACAGACATGCACACAGACACAGACACACACACAAACATGCACACAGACACACAGGCCGACACACAGACATGCACACTGACACACACAGACATGAACACAGACACACACAGACATGAACACAGACACACACACACACACACACAAACATGCACACAGACACACAGGCCGACACACAGACATGCACACAGACACACACAGACACACACACGCACACACACACACAGATATGAACACAAACACAGACACACACACAGACACACAGAGACACAGAAACACACAGAAACATACACACAGGCATACACAGACACACACAGACATACACATACACACACTCACATACACACACTCACATACACATAAACTCAGTGGCATTTATGAAGTCTCAGATCAGTAGCAAGATTGTTCAATGATATCTGTGCTCATGGTGGGATGCAATTCCAGTGTTTCAATCCTAGACACGTCTAGTTGTCTGTTCCAATAGCATGATGAGAAGCTCTCATCCTGCGGTAAAGCAGTGTCTATGTCTTAGACAGCTGTTTGGAATGTCTTACCAGACCCCATAGAGATGTCTAAAGAGCCTTCCTTACCTCCTAACTCTTTTATTTTCTGTTTCTCGTTCAAGAAATACACCCTTATTGGCACCAGGGAGCTACAATCTCTTACTTTTTCATTCTAGTAGATTACTAGGTTCTGGTTGAACTCATTTCAAAGAGCTGGAGTCAATATGAATCTGCAATCAAATGTTATGATTACCTTGGGGTCACCTTGTGACATTCTGTTCTTCTGTAGCCTCTGAACTGCACAACCTGCTATCCCAAACAGAAAATAGCTTTCCCACATTTATACTTATTTACGACAGGACACTCATCAGAGCCGATCACTCCACTGCAGACAGGAGTGAGAAACTCATGAGTGTTTTTTAATTGAAATCACTGTTCCACCAGGGGATTTCATTTACACTTTAAATGAAAATGTGAAAATATTTTATTTACATAGGCAGATAAAAAAATTTTCAGGCTTGATTAGTTTGTGCAGTATATAATTAGCTTTCATTTCATTAGAATAAACATTTGGGGGAAAACCAGAGTGAAATTGTAGAACCAATATTAATTAAGATTCTTTCAGTGTGTGGGCATAATTAGGAAAATATAATGTTTTAATAGTACCTTAGTCTACTTGAAAGAATATATGCAAAATAATAATGCTGATACACAATTGGTTTGGTATTTCACTCTTAAAATTGTGTCTCTGACTTGTACTTATGTGACTCGATTTATTTATAGATTGTATCAGAGCAGACATCCCTATTATGTATTATTTCTGAACATTTCTCATGCTTTCTGAGATGGAATGGACAAAGTAGTTTTGGATTCCTTCTGCATTAAAAACTTGAGAGCAAATGTCAGTGGTTAGCCACTTATAGGAGGGCTTAATTAAAAGCAGAACTGCCAGACTTTACACCTTTTCTTTGCATATGGCCATTTTACGATCAGAACTAAGTGGCCAGGGTCAGAGGTTATATATTTTCCTCCTCTTCTTTTTCCCAGTCATAAACCCTAAATATTAGTACGATATAATAAATTCATGCACCTTTCTTTGCCATTAGCAATCTGAGAGTTATACTTTTAAAATATGATTTCCTAACACATTTAATTACTTTTCCAGGAAAAGTGTGACTGTACTATTTTAGCTGTGCACAGCTGATTATACTGACTCTCTGAGTTTTGCACTGAGTGTCTCTATTTCAGGAGTGGCTGGAAAATTTACAAATCTCCATTACTTTCCCAGACGAATCATCGTGAACATGGAAGACCACTCTTTGCAGTTCCAAAGCTACTGATATGAACAGAATGTTACTCACTTGCAAGTTTATTGCACAAAACATATTTTAAGTTAAAAAAAAAAACCCTGTATTTAAATTTCAAGGGTCAAACTCAATTGTCCGGCAAAGTGATTCAAGCAGAAAAAGGTAGTTCACTAGTGAAACTATAAGATGTTTAACTAATTATAAAATGCAATATTAGCCAAAGTATTTGACTCCAAGTATTGTCTTTCTTGCAGGCAAAAAGAAGCTATTGTAAAGAAATGCACCTTTAAGAGTTTTTTTGCTAAATTGCTTACTATTGAATTGTATTACAATCTGAAATTCTTGAATGTAACAAAAAATGTTTTTTTTTTTTTTTTTTCCATATTTGTAGAGCAGTGTCAGCTAGTTGAAGCGTTTGGTACAAACAGTTCCAGAGATGCTGCTAGGTGATTTTACTGCAGCTCAAATAGGTGTGCACAAATGATGGCAATCTTGAGGTAATGCCAGAGGTAATTCGGAATTAATCATTTTACCATACGCTAGAAGAATTTAACAAGGAAAAAAAAAAACTACATAAAGTTTACTTAAAACTGTAGAGATCATGGTGAAGCATGTTGTAGTTTGTTGTAGATCATAGAGGAAAACTTCATTTACAAGTATTTTTTCTGTCCAAATAGTCACATCGAATAATAATGCTTGTGTTGCCATAGCAACTAATTGGAAAGTTTAAACAAAATATGGTTTAAAAATAAAGGGTGAACTTCTTACTTGTACTTAAATTTTAAGACATACTTTTGCCCTGAATCATTTTTTTTCTAAATGCTGTATCTTTTGAATGTATCTACAATTTGAATTTCTTTTTTTTCCATTTTATTGTTTTTATTTATTTTCATTCCAACTGTTGCTTCCTTCCCTCCCAGTGCCCCATTCAAGAATTCTTCACACCATCTCCCTCTCCTTTTCCTCTGTGAGGATGCTACCTACCTGATCCCCCCCCCCTCTATCCCCCCCCCCCCACTATCCCCTGCATCCTCCTTCCCTGAGGTATCAAGAGGCCAGACCAGGCAATCCTATTCTACATATGTGTCAGGGGCCATGGACCAGCCCATGTATGTTCTTTGGTTGGTGGCTTAGTATCTGGGAGCTCCCAGGGGTCCAGGTTAGTTCCTATGGGGTTGCCATGCCCTTCAGCTCCTTCAATCCTTCGCCCCCCACCCCCAGCTCTCTGTTAGGGGTCCCTGACCTTAGTCCCGTGGTTGTCTGTAAGTGTCTGCATCTGTCTCTGTTAGCTACTGATAGAGTTTCTCAGAGAACAGTTATGCTAGGCTTGGCTCCTGTCTGCAGGCACAACATGGCATCAGCAATCTAGTTTAATAGGATCCATATGTGAGATTTGCTTCCTGATCAACCACATACATGGTGGGTATCTTGGTCAGTGTTCTATTGCTGTGAATAGACACCGTGACCATGGGAAGTCTAATAAAGAAAAGTAAGTTTACAGTTTCAGAGGTTGTGTTTATTATCATCGTAGTTGGAAACATGGCAACACACAGGCAGACATGGTACTGGAAAGGTAGCTACATAAAGATTGACAGGCAGCAGGAAGGGGGGGGGGAGTGCAAGGGAGCGGAGGGGAGGGGAGAGAGGGAGAGGAGGAGTTGGAGAGAGAGAAGGGGGGGGAGGAAGCGGGGGAGGAAAGAGGGGGAGAGGGAGAGGAAGAGGGAGACCAGGCTTAGGTTCTTGAGCATTTGAAACTCCAAAGTCCACTCCCAGTGACACACTTCTTCCTGTAAGGCCACACCTCTTAATTCTGGTCAAGCAGTGCTACTCACTCCCTAATGATCTAGCCTTCAAATCTTATGGGGATCTATGGGGGGCCATTCTTACTCAAACCTATTCAAATCTATGGGGGCGCTATGGGGGCCATTCTTATTCAAACCATCACAACCAACAACAAGTGAAAGTGCTTGGTAAATTGGTAATACTCTGGCCAAAGTACATAAAAAAGACCCAGAAACTATAAAAACAAAAAATGGAAGTGGCATGGTGTTGTTTTGCGAGGAAATGTAAACTTCAACTGTCTGTCATTTTTAGAATGTACAAATTCAAAATTCTGCAGATAACACTTTTATTAAATCTGCATATCATCTGATTTTATTCAAACTAATTAATAACATACCAAAATGAGACAGCAATAAAATAAACATCGCTGAAAAAAATAAAAGTCTACAAACTCCCAATCCTGCCATTAAAGTGCTGTCTCCTTAAATAAATTTTAGCTCTGTCTGAACATAAGGACCTAAATACCTGAATGCAACAGCATTGGCGATCTGCCCTTATTTTTTCTGTTTAACTGAAGGGGTATCAGATAGATGAATAACAACACTATTAAAGGAATTCTGCAGTCCTATGCTTTGTTTTCTTGCAAATTCCTGCAATGGGATTCATGTAATTCCACATTTTCCTGTGACTACACACAACAGCTGTGTTGAGGTTCACCAAGCACCATGAGGGAGCAGGCTTTGGCCAAGCCTTATGCCTAATATTAAGCTGACTCAATGTTGGCTTCACTGAAACATTTTGCTTCCTAGCTGTGTGGTTGACTTGGGTCTAATGTGAAAAATAGATACATTACGGTGGATTCTGAGCCATGTGGTGTGTTCTTCTTTGCCCTGTGTTTTGAGAGGAATATTTTCCTTTAGCTAGATTAACAAAATTAAAACAGCAATGAACTGTTTGCCAAATGATATTTTATGACTCTTTACATGTGATGTTGATGTAGCAGTTGAATAAAATTTAATGTGCATTGCTAGAAGGATATATACTGTTGCCCATATAAAGAAGCACTGTAGAGTGTCTCTGCTAAATTTAGAGGTGTAAAACATATTTGAGAAACAAAAAGACATATTTTTGTCATTAAGAATGATTCAATATATAGATGTAATATTTAAATTTTAATGGACATGCACACGTGTTTTCATGTGTGTTGTGTGATTATTAACAAAACTGTCAATGTCAAAATCTCAAATTCCATAATAAAAATACCCTATTAGTTATAGAAAATTATTCTAAATGATTAATTAAATCTTAATTTTAATTAATGGAGATAATCTATCTATTCCTTTGAAAGTGTCTCCAAAGTAATAGATTTCACAATAGAAAGCCTATAATTGTAAAATGAAATATTAAATAAAAGCTGGTCCTGTTGGCTACTTTTCAGTTATATCTCCAGTAGATATTATAAATTATTCTTGTAGTCATAATGTCCTTTTTCTGGACTATTCAAGAAGAATCAGTGCATGTGTGGGTGTGTGAGTGTGTGTGTGTGTGCACATATGTGTATATACATGTGCATGCGTGTATTGAGTGTATGTGTATGTGTGTATGTGCATGTGTATATATGTGTATGTTATCCTATGTATATATATCTTGTGTATGTATCCTGTGTATGTATATGCTGATCTTCCAACTCAAAATGTAAAGCATTGAGCTTCTTAGCCTCAGGAGTAACCTGACAGCATTATTCACTGGGTTACCTTAACTGGAGACTTGGGATTAATTCTTTTCATGTGCTGTGGATGCATCTTTAAATCACAGTTACTGGTTTGAGTAGCACAGTTATTGTATCTGCTGTGGTGATGTGGCCTGGATTAAATGCCCTTTCATGAGGGTGTGTAACATCCTAGAGCTACAAGTTTAAGGATTGGCATAGCCTAAGGGACTAGGGATCAAGGAATGACCTTACCTGACATCTTGGCCTGCTCCATTCAACTTTCCCTGTCAAAATGCAAGGCTGATACCTGCCGAAAGAATAAGACATGAACTCCAGGAGAAATACTTCACTGAGAGAATAAAATAAACATTTAACAGAGGGTGAGGTAACTAGAAAAGATAAACTTTCCCTGCAGCAAGATTAATGAGATTCTAACCAAATGCTGTGAAAGCCGAATGGAAAATGGTCCCAGGTAAGGGAAGTTCTGTTGAGGGATGTAGGATTTTCAGGCTTACTGTGAATTCCTTGGGTTTTATTTTGGTTGGGGGTGGTGGTAGAATGGGGTATTTAACAATTATGTTGAAGAAAAAATATATCTATTACCTTTTCTTATCTACAAAAACAAAACTTTAAGTTTCTTGATCTCTTCAAGAAGATAACATACCCACACACATATACACACAAATAGACATATATGCATACACATACACATAGACACACAAATATACTCAATACACACTTGAACACATATACACACACATAATAAACACATGTGCACACAAATACACACAGACACACACACATGCACACACAGATACACATACATACACACAGAAATAAACACACTCATACACATGTATATACACAAAACCACATATGTACAAACTCATACACATACACACATTTACACACCCATAAAATGCACATGCACAGCACATATACACACAAACACACACACATACACACATGTACACAAATACATACAAGGACATACACAGATACACATACATACATACATACATACATACATACATACATACATATATACATGCATACATATATACATACATATAAAACACACTCTCACATGTGCATACTCACAAAGACACACATGTACACACACACACACACACACACACATACACATACACACATATTTGAAACAATTTTATATCCTTCAAGAAAATGTATTCTTGCCTGTAGGGAAAGTGAATGGTCTGTAACACTGTAGCTGATCTAAAGAAGCAGCTAATTTGCAGCTGAAATATAGACTTGTTGCCACAAAGAAATGGGGGATTTTATTTCTTACATAATATGATAGATGCTTACAATTGAGCCCCAGCACAACACTGAGACAAGAAAAAATATAAAACTTTATATTCTTTCATGTACCATGAAAAAAGATTAACAGCCAGAATGGATAGGGTACTAATGTGTCAATAGGAAAATGAGAGAAATCCAATATAAATATGGCCCATGAGATGAATGTTTATAAAGAGAAAGGTATACACATTTGTGTTTGGATGTGAGAGAAGTTCATACTTGATACCATTGCTTGTAAAGAAAAAAAATTTTTTTTTACATCAGGATACTTTAGTATCCCTAATATGCTGACTCAGCATCTTCTAGGAGGCATATAAGTTATTATTCCTTCTGGGAGAGGAAGGTCAGATTATCTCTCCCAGAATACTGCCAGAAAAGGCCTATTAAATAGTTTCTATGGGCATAACCAGTATAATGCACAGAATGATCATTAAGGAATTTCTTAAAAGTATAAAAATCTAAATAGTTCACAATGTTGTTCTGTGAATGAATAAATACTCTTGACCTAAATAATTAAAATTGAAAATAACAAGCTCCCAAAGAAATATGATAAGCATTTATATTTACAAAAGAACCAGAAGCAGAATATAACTTGTTAATTGCTTAATCCTACACACCTATTTGGAATACAAATATATAACCCAACCATAAAACCTAAATAATACAACTATATTCACAACATATTCTTTAGGTCTTTGGTCTGACAGATGAAAACCAGAGTAGTTATTATCCTAATTCTCTCTCTCTCTCTCTCTCTCTCTCTCTCTCTCACACACACACACACACACACACACACACACCTGAACAATCTGAATATCATAACCCAGAAAGAGGCGATCGAACCAAAGAGGGATGTGTTCAGCCTGATGTTCAAAATAAAGAAGGGAAAGAAGAGACTTACATGGAATGTCTCTACAGAAACTGCCCAAATGAGAACTTAAGGGCATAAAGTATTGAAAGGGAAAAAATGCTTGCCAACTTAAAATGGTGTGCACATCAAAATTATCCTATAAATGTTCAGAGGAAATACTGCTGGAGGTGTGCACATTGAGGATGCTTCTTTACAAGAAATTGTTTCTTCAACATGAAGGGAAAAAATGTTACAGACAAAATATGTGGGTCCATGAAAGAATGAGAAGGAGGTGCCCACTCTGTACCACGTACCTAAAACCTCACTTATGTGTTTAGGATTCTGTTAACAAATGCTGCCATGTTTGTAATAACATCTGTTTTCTGTTCAGTGATCAAAGTATCTGAGAATTGAAATAAATGATCAAATGTCACCATAATGTAACAGCTTAGTCTAACAATGACAAAACTTGAGAGAGAGAGAGAGAGAGAGAGACAGAGACAGAGACAGAGACAGAGACAGAGACAGAGACAGAGACAGACAGAGAGAGAACAGAAAGGCTTCAAAGTGGGTAAATGCTAGAAATCTAGTTTATTTCTCTTATTGCTAATTTATCTAATAAACTAAGTAGGGTCAAAAATAATAACTATTACAATGTTCAAAATGAATCTGGCTTGTGGATTACTTAGATAACTCATCAGTGTCCAGAATGACAAATCACTGATGTCACCATAATTGAGCAGAAATAAAAGAGTTGGAGACACATTCTTACAAGGGATTTGCACTACCCATGAAACAGGATAGAGTAATTTGAATGACACCAAGACAAATTATTGGTTAATATTTATTGAAAATGCACAGGCTAACACTAAAGAAGAAATGTATAAATAATAAAAAGTGTTGTATGTTATTGTAAGTGCAATTGAAATCATATATAATAATTGATTTATTTCCAGTTATACTAACAACACTGTGAAGTTAACAGTAGGTAAAATTCCCAGAATTTTAAAAGTAGACAAACAATGTTGTTAGCATTTTTCAAACCTCTCTCATAAATCACCTAATAACTACTGCAGTTTCTATTTGAGCCAGCATTGAGGAAGGGCTTCTTTTCCTCTAACTGCACTGCTCTTCTTGATGATATCAAATATTTAAATATTTACCTACAGGAGTACTAATTTTATGATTCAGTGCATTCATCACAATAACAAAATACCTGGCATTGCTTAGTCAGCCCATAAACAATAGAAATTTATTCCCTGTAGTCCTGGAGGGCAGCAGCAGCAGCTTCAAAGTCAAGTTTTGTGTTTGATGAGAGTCTTGCTGTGAATCCAGGCAACACTTTCTCCAAAAAGTGAGTGTTTCTTGCACAGGGCAGAAGAAATAGGTGTGTAGACCCACTAGCCTCTTTATCAAGCCAATATTACATCCAGAAGGACAGACACTTCACTGCCTAATCACTCCTAAGATTCCAGCCTCACCTCTATTTTTTGTAATTTATTTATTCCCTTTACAACTCAATATCAGCCTTCCTCTCATCCCAATACCTCCCCATGCAGGTCCTCTCTCATTCTCCCTCCCTCTTCTCTCTGAGAAGGAATATACGCCCTCTGGATGTCACCACTACCACCACTACCACCACCATCACCACCACCACCACCACCACCACCACCACCACCACCATTACCAGTCCCTGCAAGTCAAGTCCCTGCAGGACTAGGCATATCCTCTCCCACTGAGACCAGAGGAGACAATCCTTTTAGGTGTGTGGGATCTACAGGCAGGCAGAAAACAGACTCAGGGACAGCCCTTGCTCCAGTTGTTTGGAGCACCAAGCTGTCATATGCTATCTATGTGTACGGCGCCTAGGTCCAGCTGGTGCTCAATCTGTAGTTGGTGATTCAGTCCTGGTAGCCCCTGAGAGTCTGGTTCAGTTGATTCTCTTGGTCCTCTTGTGGAGTCCCTGTCCTCTTTGGGTTCCTCAATCTTTCTCCTAACTCTTCCTTAAGACTGCAGGGGCTCTAACTAATGTTTGGGTGTGAGTGTCTTCATCTCTTTCCACTGGCTGCTGAGTGGAGACTCTCAGAGGACAGTTATGATAGGCTCCTGTCTGCAAGCGTAACAGAGTATCATTAATAGCGTCAGGGATTTGGTTCTTTCCCATGGGATGGGTCTTAATTTGAGGCAGTCATTGGTTGGCCATTTCCTCACTCTCCACTCTGTCTGTGCACACCTTATAGGCAGGACACACTTTGGGTCAAAGGCTTTATGGGTGGGTAGCTGCCCTTATCCTTCCACTGGGAGACCTACCAGGCTACAGGAGGTGGCCACTTCAGGATCCCTATCTACCACTGCTAGGAATTTCAGCTAGAGTCATCCCCGTAGATATCCTGGGGTCTCTCTCCATCACAGGTCTCTGACATGCCCTAGAGATCACTCCCCAACCCCAGTGACTCCTCTTTCTTTCCCCTGCTCTCCCTACATATGATTTTCCCTTCTCCCCTTCCTGTCCCCTTTTCTACCCAGTTCCCTCCTTCCATCAACCTCTGATATATATTTTGTTTCCCCTCTGGGAAAGATTCAAACATCTCAAAGGAGCCAAATAAAAATGAAGGCACAATCCTCACATCTTAATACTGTTGAACATGGGTTTAAGATTAAACATAGATTGGACATAAGACACATAAAGAAACTGGAACATTATTAAATGCCTTAGTAAATTCAGAGGCTTTGGGTTGCACCAGATGGTCATATCTTTAGTGACATGATCTTTTCCTAAATATGTCATAAAACTCCATAATTTGGATTCTTTCCATTATTTCATAGCACATGTATTTAAAATTACTTAATTTTGTCAAATCTCTGTCTTATGTTTTGGAATATTAGGGCCGGAATAGCCAACACAACAATCAAAATTTTATTAATAAAGAAAAGATCAGTTCATATACAGGTGTGCAAATATAATTAGTGCACATATTAATTATAATGTTATATCAAATATTATAATGTTATGTCAAAAGGGGAATCTAATATATTTGCTCCAATGATGACATCATCAGCACAGCCTGCAATTTCTGTTATTCCAAAGACTCATCTGTATGCATGGGACTTGATAACTTCTTAAATAAATAAAACACTTTACATTTACATTTAAACCTGCATATTTTCTTACGGGCTTCTTTCCATTAAGAATTCTATAAAACACATCAATTGAATTTTCAGCGCCTTCGGGTCTGAAACTACCAATCTCTGTTACTCAGAATATATAACAATTCTTGGCAACTTTATTCCTCTTAAGAATAGGAATTTAAATTGCAATATAACATACATATTTTTTAGATTTCTCCACTCAAAGAAAATCATGAAAATGTACTTTTTTTCTGAGGCTTTCCCAGAAACAGGTGCTATGATATCCAAAATGATCAAAAGTAGAACTATCCTGTCTTAAGCAATTAACGTATTCTATAAATACCTATCAGGTGCCTACTCTGTATCATATACCTAGAGCTTCATTTATGTGTTTGTGGTTCTTCTAACAAATGCTG
Source organism: Mus minutoides (assembly GCA_902729485.2). NCBI lineage: Eukaryota > Metazoa > Chordata > Mammalia > Rodentia > Muridae > Mus > Mus minutoides. Next base: position 2,073,634 of record LR749693.1, on the reverse strand, counting down.
CCCTGCTTGTTTTACCATGTGTTTTCTTTTCAGTGATCAAAATATCAGAGAACTGAAACAAATGTTCAAGGATCTATATAACGTTACAATGTGGTCAGACATTAACAAATACTTCTTTAATGTTTGTTTCTTTTTGTGTATAATCAGATAGGGTAGTTTTTCCACAGAATTGAACTTGAGTACTTAAACATGTTTTGCTCAGATGTTTTTTCTCTTAACTACTGAGTATAATGGCAATGAAGGCATTGGGTTGCCCTTAAGGACACCTTCATAGGCTAATTGTATTGTTTTTAAACCTTCCTTTTTCTTGAAATAAAACACTACTAATAAATTGGCTAAATTGTCTTTATATCTTCACATGTGTTTTATACTTCTGAACTCCTGCTCAGACTATTTCTCTTTGCAGTGAAAATGCAATGCTGTGATTTCAGAGAAATGGGGGTTGGCATTTAACAGATGCTTAATCTGGTGATAATTGGACATGTATGTTAGAGAATGATGCACTTGCAGATGCCTATTGGGCAGAGGGACCTAGTTGGTAGATGCTTCTCCTTTTAAAAGCCATATATGATACATTTATTTATTTATTTATTTATTCCTTCATTCATTTTGAAGATAATTTTGTGTTGACACAAGTCTTTTTATGCTCCTCTGGCCAAACAGAGCAGTGATTATTCTTAGAGTTTGGCTAAGCGGGCTAAGGAGAAAAAGAATGTGGAAGTTAGGTTAGAATAAAACAAGAAACCATCATAAATTGTGCCTGGGTCTGGAGGCTGTTGTTATAGCAGGAAGATCATTGGTATGGCTCAACCCTCCTGAGAAATGAAAATTAGTGTCTTAGTAAGATGTTAGTGGTCTCCTCCTGCTTTTCTGATGCTTCCATATGCTTAGAGAATGTGATGGTCTGTTCTAATCAAAGGGCTAAAGAACCAGGGATCAGAGTAGGTTGTAATGGAGAAAATCCACCAAGTGGCTCTGCTCATCATGCTGAAGTCTAGAAGGCATTGTGGTGAGGAATTGCTGCTGGGAATCTTAGAAATCAGTGGATCCCTCTTAAATATCAGAGGCCAGATAAGCAAGGAGCAGTAAATAATAAAAGGGACTTAGAGCAGCTGAGAGTCAGAGACTCTCAGCTCTGGTGGTGACTAAAGGAATCCATTGTTTAGATGCATAGAGGTCTGTTTAATGTATGTGAGCAAATTAGTCCGGATCATCCATTGTGGGTGGTGCCATCTCTGGCCTGGTTGTCTTAGGTTCTATAAGAAAGCAAGCCGAGCAAGCCAGGGGAAGCAAACCAGTAAGTAACATCCCTCCATGGCCTCTGCATTAGCTCCTGCTTCCTGGCCTGCTTGAGTTCCAGTCCTGACTTCCTTTGGTGATGAACAGCAATGTGGAAGTATAAGCTGAATAAACCCTTTCCTTCCCAATTTGCTTCTTGGTCATGATGTTTTGTGCAGGAACATAAACCCTGACCAAGAGGTGGAACAACCTTAAATTATCTGTTTCTCTGAATACTCACATATAATACGTCAACCAATTCAAAGATTCTCACCTTCTTTGCAAGGCATAGCTGCCAGGATAAACCTTCTTAAGAAGGACCTTACTGCTTCTTAGCTTGAAATGATACAGACAACTATTATTGCATTTAAATGAGAATTCCTCCTCCGGCTTTCCTGATCATGCACAGCCTGACTGCTTCTCTATTCTGAACTAGGAACACTTTCAATTCACCGGGCATGGAGAGTGGTTCCAACTCAGAAAAAGACAATGTTTTGGTTTCGTCTTTAACATTCACTTTTAACATTCACCAGCACCTTCTTTGCAGAGAATTTTCTCTTTCTGTGTTATATTTAAAAAGTATTCTTAATCATTCCATACCTCTATCCTGTGTTGAGCTCACCTATGTCCTGAGGAAGGGGAGCCTTTATATTAATTTATAGTCCAGTTATTGCCACACAGCACAGAGCATCATGTGAGGACAAAGGGGCTCTCAGGATGTCCACTGTGGTATCCCAGTACTTGGCACAGCTTCCAGAACAGTCTTAATAGGCACTTAATAAATAATTTCAGACAGATGAATTACTTAACCTAAACCAAGACCTAGAGACAGTTGTTTTCAATTCCACATGCAACGTAGCAATGCATGCAGGTAGATGATTATTTAATTGGGCTATCAGCCTGTCAGAATAGTAGAATATTATAGGAAGTTGGCACCCCTCCAGACAGTTTTACCCTAAGGGAAAGTTTTCTTCCCTCCTCTTTCCAAAGGAATCCAAGCCGAAGAAACTGAAAAGTTCATCTCGGTGTATAAAATTTGAAGTTTCAGAAAGATCAAAAGAGCTATGCCAGTGGCTGGCAAATACAGAAGTGGATGCTCACAGTCATCTATTGGATGGAACACAGATCCCCCAATAGAAGAGCTAGAGAAATTACCCAAGGAGCTGAAGGGGTCTACAACCCTTTAGATGGAACAACAATACGAACTAACCAGTACCCCCAGAGCTCATGGCTCTAGCTGCATATGTAGCAGAAGATGGCCTAGTCAGCCATCATTGGGAAGAGAGGCCCATTGGTCTTGCAAACTTTATATGCCCCAGTACAGGGGAATGCCAGGGCCAAAAAGTGGGAGTGGGTGGGTAGGGGAGCAGGGCGGGGGGGGGGATGGTATAGGGGACTTTCAGGATAGCATTTGAAATGTAAATGAAGAAATTATAAAAAAAATTGAAAAATTGAAAAAAAAAGAGTTTGACATCAATATCTACCAACTTTTCTTTCATGTCATGTCTTAGTCAGTGTTCTGTTGCTGTGGAGAGTCACCATGACCAAGGCAACGCTTGCTAAAGAAAGAGTTTGAGTTTGGGGCTTGCTTACAGTTTCAGTGGTCCACTCTATTAACATCATGGTGGGGACCACGGTGGCTCACATAGTGCCAGGGAAGTAGCTAAGAACCGAGTTCTGACTCATAGGCCAAGAGAGAAAATAAGGGCCTGGTCCGGCATGGGGTTCTGAAACCTCAAAGCCAACCCCTAGTGACACATTTCCTCCAGTCAGGTCACACACACTCCATTTAAGTCATACCCCCTAATCTTTGTCAATCTCTGATGATTAAGCATTCAAATATATGAGGCTGTAGGAGCCATTTTTATTCAAACTCCTACATGTAAAAAACAAAGATGGAAAAAATAATGCAGGACACTCCATGTATATTCCTGGCAAGAGGCCCAGGGATGACAGGCCTGGAGCCTACTGGGAGGTAGATTTTACAGAATCTAAGCCAGCTAGATATGGCAACAAGTACTTATTAGCTTTTTTTTTTTTTGGTTTTTCAGGACAGGGTTTCTCTGTGTACCACTGGCTGTCCTGGAACTCACTCTGAAGACCAAGCTGGTCTCGAACTCAGAAATTCGCCTGCCTCTGCCTCCCAAGTGCTGGGATTAAAGGCATTCGCCACTATGCCGGGCACTTACTAGCTTTTGTAGACACATTTTCAAGTTGGGTAGAAGCTTTCCCTACCGGGACTGAGATGGCCAATGTGATGTCCAAGAAGATCCTAGAAGATATCTTCCAGAGGTTTGGGATTTTTTGCCCAAGTAAAGCAGGGACTGGTCAAGATATTGGGGATTGATTAGAAGTTACATTGTGCATACAGGCTCCAAAGTTCAGGACAGGTAGAGAGGATAGCTCTCCTACCCTTTGTGCTCTTCAGGGTTAAGAGCACCCCTGGACAATTTGGACTGACCCCCTCCACTGGTAAAAATAGCCTCTGTACATAGTGCTGACATGCTGCTTTCCCAGCCTTTGTTCTCCAGGCTCAAGGTGCTCAAGTGGATGAGACAGCGATCGTGGAAGCAGCTCCAGAAGACCTACTCAAGAGAAGGAGACCTGCAAGCCCCACATCTCTTCCAAGTTAGAGATTCGGTCTACATTTGATGCTATCTCCCAGAAAACCTTGAGACTCAGTGGAAAGGCCCTCATCTTGTACTCTTGACCACCCTACTTTCTCTGCTTTTAATTATAGGTCCATGTGTGTTAAATAGGCTAGTCGCCTTTATTAGAGCAAGAATTAGTGCAGTGCAGCTTTTAGTTTTGAGACAACAGTACCATGCCTTAAAGGATCAAGTGCATCAGGGAGAAGATAGTGTCTAGTTCTAGGATTAGAACTACTGACAAGTAGAAGTGGGGAATGAAAAACTAGGCCTTAGGCCCATGCTTGAGAATGTGACTTTTGTGACCCAATGCCTCAAGGTATGCTAATCATAAAACAGATAGTGACATTCCTCTACCCATCCACTTCCTAGGTTCAGGGAGTGCTCATTCAAAGAAAGTCACCCTGACCCACCCTGACCGCTGCTGGAACCCACTATGCAAATGTGCTATTGTTATAGGCTCATAGAAAACTGTCTTGACTTTCTACTTCCTTGGTACTCTTAACTGGTATTTTTGGTATTTTCCAACAACACCCTCCCCACTGCCTTGAGTTGTGGTTTCTCCCTTTAAATATCCCCTTACCCAGCTACTTGGGGCCCATGGTCCTACAACCCTGCGTGGTGGTGTACACTATGGGTCCCGGAGTCCTCTTGGAATAAAAGTTCCCTTGCAGTTTGCATCAAAAAGAAAAGAAAAGAAAAGAAAAGAAAAGAAAAGAAAAGAAAAGAAAAGAAAAGAAAAGAAAAGAAAAGAAAAGAAAAGAAAAATAATGCAGGCACTGAAAAGAATGTGTGGAGTGAACCAGCTGTTTGGGACTTTCATGGTTAGCATTGTCAAGTTGACTCAAACCACATGTATCTTGAAAGAATCGCAGCTGAGGAATTTGTCTCCCTTAAATAGGCCTATGAGGAAGTATGTGAGACATATTCTTGATTAATGATTGATATGGGAGTGTCCAGCTCACCTGAACTGGTGGTCCTGGGTTGTATAAGAAAGCAGGCCGAGCAAGCCCTGGCAACAAAGCTAGAAAGCAGCAGCCCTCAGTGGTCTCTTCTTCAGCTCCTGCCTCCAGGTTCTGTTGGCCGTGAGTTCCTACCCTGACTTACTTCAATGATACACTGGGACCTGCCAGCCCAGTAAGCCCTTTCTTCTAAAAATTGCTTTTAATCATGTATTTATCAGTGCAATGGAAAACACATTAAGGCAAGATCCAAAGGCCATCTTGGTCCACCTTTCTCCTCTCCTTTATGCAGATTTTTGTTCTTTTATTTTTATTTGTATCATCCTTGTTTGTTTGTTTGTTTTAAAATTTATTCATCCTCTTTGACTCTGTAAACAATCTCTCTCCCTGCTTCTGGCAACTCTAATTAAAAAAAAAACAAAGTGTGATAATTTAGATTATTTACTGCAAGGCAGGAGATCTAGGAAACTAATTACATGATTCTGGAGTGTCTAAAAATTATATATTCTCTACATATTTCACAATAAATGCACGCAAAAGCCAGTTTTCCATGCAGAGATGCAGTGGTCAAGTCCCCCATTGTGTTCTGGATATGAGTACCAGATGATAATACTTCCCAGCTGAATTTAATTAGTCTTTCACAATCAAAATTTCAAAGGCATTTTAAGTTTTAGCAATTACTCTGCTTGTTGCTGCTGTTGAATTTTATTGATGATTTAATATAATACTTAGATTTCTTATTGAATGAGATTTCAATGCCTTGTTAATAAAAATAACAGCCTTTTGTAGAGTAGCATGCAAATGCAGATACAAAATAAATATATCTGGGTATTGGATTGTTAGTAGATAGCAACATATATTTTTAATATCTCTAGCGTGGTGTTTATTGAGATTACTGTCAGAAGCTTCCATGCTTCATGTCAATGTACCACATTGTGATTTTACAGCGTTCTTTACTGTCCTATCTTTTCTATTTTATTGCAAGTGTGAAGGAAGACAAGAAAACAGCCAGCAACCTGGTGATAAGCTAAGCTTCTCACAGTGAACACTTAGCTGCAATAATAATTCATTTTATATGATCTCAGTGTATACTACGAAGGCTATTTCCCAGAATGGCAATTTTGCTACTATATAAAATAAAATTATGCTTTGGTTTAAATTGTGGTGCAACAAGAAATAGAAGCCAGAATCTGATATGGAATCTGCCATATTGTCTGATGTGTATCTTAAGGGAAGATGGTTATAATATTAGATATTTACAATGCAGTAATTGAAGTGCTTAGTAACAAAAATTAAGACATGACACTTTCATTGTTTATAAAAATCTTGATGGAATTTCAGTGCATATCATACTTAGGAGCATAATGTTAAACAGTGATGTCTATCGGATTTAATATCTGCATTATTCTTTTCCCAATCATCATTAACAATTGTTAATTAATTCATTAGTTTATGAGTAATGGAAAGAAATGACTTTTGGCTTTGTGAAAAATAAGGTCAAACTGCTTGATAAAAGTATATTTTCCGAGATCTGGATGATAAGTTGAAAATTTAGTAATAATAAATTTAGAATTAGTTATTCATTCTTGCAATTCATTTAAATACAATCAGCATAATCCTAACATAGGTTTATTGGTTCAAAACCGGAGCAGGGCTTTAGTGTTGTCATGTTCTTTGTTTAAGCTCATTTCTCCTCCTTCTAATGAGAAGATGAGTTAAGCAATATCTAATTCTCGTGTGTGTGTGTGTGTGTGTGTGTGTGTGTGTGTGTGTGTATGTGTGTGTGTGTGTGTGTGTGTGTGTGTGTGTGAGAGAGAGAGAGAGAGAGAGATGTGGATTTGAACTCTTAATAATTCAAAAAGCCACAGAGACTTATTGTTAGCAGAAAATTAGAGAAACAAGGCGTGCCAGCTTGTCTTATATTAAGGATCAGAGTATCAGGAAGGAGGGAACCTCAATGAGAACATGTCTCCATAGCATCTAGCTGTGCTAAGGTATTTTCTTAATTAGTGATTGATGGGGAAGGGACCAACCTATTGTGGGTGGTGCCATGCCTAGGGCTGTGGGCCTGGGTTCTGTAATCGAGAAGGATGAGCAAGCCATGGGAAGCAAGTGATAGAGGGTACCTTGCAATGTCCTCTGCCTCAGCTCCTGCCTCCAGGAACCAATCTGCTTGAGTTGCTGACTTGATTTCCTTCACTGATGAACAGCAGCAATATGGAGGTGTTCTCTCCAAATTTCTTTCTGATCATGGTGTTTCTCACAGCAATATTAGCTAACTAAGATGGAAGTTTCCCCCAGTTCTTCCACTCCGGTTCCTTTGCCCTGGATCAAAGCACCACTTCTCAGAAAGCTTCTAGGGATCTTTCTCAGATATCTTAGGCTTTGGAAACCTCACAAATAACTTTGTCTTTGTTCTAGCTCTATAATTTCAGTACAATTTTGTATTCTCTTGACAAAACAATTCAAGACCCAAACTGCATGTGCTTATTCAACATATTTATCATATGTATCATATGCCTATTTTAAATGTGTAGTGTCCTCTGATTCATTCCTCGAAAGCAAAAAGGTTAGAGGCCAACACCAGGATGAGCCTTTATATCTTTTTCTTTTTCTCCAACAAAATATCTAAGCTTAAAAGGACCTTAAAAGATGTAATGAGAAGTTAAAAAAGAAGGCAGGGCATGATAATATTGAATACACATGAGAGGAAGTAATGAATTGTACCTGCTTGGGAGAAATCAGACCAAGTGTTGTAAAGACCTGACACAGTAGTAGTACTATGCTGAGGTTTTCTCCCCATGCTGTGAGGAGCTGATGGGATCAAACAAACATTCCTGCATAACAGAACTGAGGAGGAGGTCTCAGCTTGTCTCAAAGCACCTCTGCTCCAAACTTCATTCAGGGAGCAGGTGTATTCAGACTACAATGGAACTGGAGGTCAGCAGTGATACAAGGAGCTGGAAAAGGACATTGCGCTAGAGCTACAGTCCCTGTTGGCAGCTGTCTATGGCATCTCATGGTCAATAATTTTCTGAACTACACTCTGACAACCCAATAAAACTAGGGTAAGAAGATTGAGGGCGCAAATTCGGGACTTGGTGTTTCTTTGTTCTTTGTTCCCTGCACCATGCTTCCAGAGATAATACTCAGAGTCACGAATCATTCACAAATACCTGGTCCATATGGCTAGATCCTTTTCTGACTAGAATCACCATTGAAGATAACGCATTTATCTTAACCTACATTCTGCCACGTGGCTGCTAGCCTGGGCTCAGGTTCAATGCATCCCTTTTCTCACATCTCCCTCCCCACTCCCTCCTCCCAAATCTTCTGCCTGGCTCTATCCCTAATTCTTTTTCCTCCCGGATGTTCCACTTCCTATTTCCTGCCTAAGCCATAGGCCATCAGATTTATTCTTGACAGGTGCTAGCTACATCCATACATTCTTGAGATTCTCTATAAGACCTTGTCTTGAGTTAAAAAGGTTACTTTAATGTTACTCTTCCTTCATAGTTGATTCATTTTCATTAAATTTAATTAGATATAACATTGCATAAAAGAACTGAATGAAATAGAAATTTATCTTTATATGTTAGGCAGAACTGAAGAATTTCTTAGTGTTCTACAATTGAAAATAAGTGAAAAAAATAATTGCCACTGCTCAGATAAAGCTCAGAACTATTCTGATAAAAATAAAACATTACAAAGATTCTGCATAAAAAAAAGTCATCTCATACACATTTAAACACAGGGCTATATATGATTTACTCCCAGATGGCAAGATCATAGCTAACGAGATTAGTTTTTATTTTCCAGTTAATATTTTATATGATAACTGTGTGTCAATCTTTTATTTATGATAAATTTATTTAATTGTATAATAATCTGTATACTTCTATTTGCCATTTATCATTTGTTAATATATAATTTTATGGGTTAACACAATTTTCTTATTCAAGCAAAATTCAGTATAGTATTTAAAATACTTCTTAGTACAAGAACAAAAACATGTTATAGTTTCAGAGAATTTTCAGATGTAAATCAGAAAAGCAATAAATGAATATAGAATTTTAATGGTATATTTACAACTTCAATTTAAAATACATAGAAAAAAGAGAAACAAATGAAACTCTTTTAGAGTCCAATGAAACTTCATTTCTCAGTCTAACCCACTTTGGAAAAGTGGAGGAGAAGAATATATGACTATTTATTTGTAGAATATGTATATGTAATCATATACAGATGAGTTTCTTCATCCAGGGTTGTCATGTCTTGTGGTTGTGCATGCATAGTAACCAGATGAAGGTAACAACCCTATAACCTAAAACATTGACTAGTTATTTGTGTTTCTAACATTCAATATCTACCCCAAAAGCTATTTTCAGTATTCAGTCAGTTATTCTCTATGTCAGTTGTTATACTGTGCCACAGGGCTCTAGAAATGTATCCCTTGTGTTCTACTGCCCCGTCCCCAGGGAATCCTCACTCTCCACGCCTCCTTTACACCCCATTTCAAGGCTCTATTGGCCACAGCTGATTTCCTCACTTTTTAGACAATACCATTTTACTTGCCCTGTAAATGAAAACACAATATTTTTTCATTCTGCGCTTAGCTCACCTCATTTAGCATCATACCTCTGACCCTATCTGCTATGCTGAAAATTAAATCAGTTCATTTTATTGCACAGCAGAATAAACCTGGAAGAGTGATGTGTGTCTGAAACACTAGCTCAGATAGCTGAGGCAAAAGTATCCAATTTGATGCTAGTCCAGGCAGCTTAGTGAGAGCCTATCTCAAGTTAAAATTTTAAACACACACACACACACTGTGTATATATACAAAAGTATCCTATCCATTCACCTTGGTTTAATATCCACCAAACACACATACACACACATGCTCTGTGTACATATACAACAGTCTCTATATCCATTCACACCACACACACACACACACACACACACACACACACACACACACACACACACACAGTATATATATATAACAGTCATTGTATCCATTCACCTTGGTTTAATAATCTAGCAAACACGCGCACACATACACACACAGCACACACACTGTATACACATATATCCTTTTCCTTGTCCATCTATCTGTAAGAGGGCAGCTAAGTTTTTCCCACATTTAACTACAGTAAATACTATTTAGTAACTATATGAATTTGTGGTGAATTCCACAGGCACTTCTGCCTATTTTTAAAACTTTACTACAGAGCAATTCATGTTTACTGCATCTCTTTATTGCAGTATTTTCTTAAGTTTGGTTGGATCTCATGCCTTCATTAGAAACAAGAGTATAGCATATGCTAAATGCTATGTGCATATGCAGGGCTGTTTGTTCTCTCTCTCTCTCTCTCTCTCTCTCTCTCTCACACACACACACACACACACACACACACACACACACACACACAGAGTTATCATATAGATGTTAGCAGCATACATTACCTACTTCTGAAAGTACACATGACCTTTAAACAACAAGCACCCTTAGAAGCATTTCTCAGAAATTACCTCCATCATTCAGAGATACTCAGCTCCATTTTTCTCTGCTCACAGGCAAACTTGTGTGAATATGTTCATGTTATTATAAATAAAAATTTACATTTTCTCAAAGAGCTTAGGGCAAAGCTTTCCACATACACTGTTAAAATAGCAGCTTTATACTCATGAACAACTAACTCCTCACTTGAAAAAATATTAAATATCAGGAGCAAATGACTGTGATGCTGCCCTGGTGGGTAAGTTCTACCAACAGTATCAGGCAAGCTTCTTTGATAACATTGAGTATATCCTTGGGAAGGGAGATTATTTGAAAAATGATGAATCTGACCCGTTTCTTCATTTGAAAAAACAAAAAAAGAAAAAGAAAGAAACTTAGAATTCGGTTTTTTTTTTGGAGACTTTGAAAGTACATTCTAAGTCATGAAAGGGACTGTGGACAGACACACAGATCCCTTGTCCATGACTTGGGTCCTAGAGTGACTGTGTGAAAGGCCATCTGAAGTTGTAACTATTTATAGTCATCTGTTTTACATTCTTATTCATAATAACCTGGCTGTTGGGTTATTCATTCCTATTTGTCCTAAAATTCCCTCCCTAAACATTCCTCAAACAAGGAATTTCTCCTCAATAGACTGCCAAATTGACCACAAGTGTTGACTTATGATGATCAAATATTCTCAAAACATCCTCTTAAGTCTGGATTTACTAAGTTATATGTAACAGGGTTAAAGTCAGGAGAATATGGTCACTTTGTGCAATACTAGTATATAAGTGGCAGTTAGTAAAATTCAAAATTTTGAGATGCCTAGGCATGTTTGAGAACATATTTTGGATGTATTCATTGATGTGTTGTATTGCCTAATAATTTTAGAGCCAGTGATGAAAATAATCAAAACTCTCTGCTGACTATATTCTCTGATCTTATATTTAACTTGTGACATTCCCCAGAAGTCTCTGTCTCTGCATTAGTTTTAGAAGATATTTTAGTAAGAAAACACAATGTGCCTGTGGCATTTATGCAGCCACAGTAGACATGTATTTAATATTCACACTAGGATTTTATTACAAACACTATATTTTCCCCTTTTTAAAAAATTTGGCAGAAGAATGATAGTCATTATTTTCCCAAAAGCTTAGCTCTTTATATATTCCAGATGCCTCTGTGGGTGAAACCCCTATTGTTCAGGAAACAATACTGCTCAAAAGATATAATTTTGATGAAAAAATGAACACTTTTATTTAAAATAAAGCAAACACATTTTTAACATGTCAATTGGATTATTTGCATTTTTGTTTAAAATTTCTGTGTGAGTTGCATATCTTCTATTTACTGATCCATCAAATGCAAACATTTCATTTTAAAGATTTTGCTAACATTCGGCTCTCTTTTTCCATTTGTAAATTCTTAAAAGTCTAACAACAACAACAATAACAACAACAAAACAAACAAACAAAAAAAAAAACCCACTTACCAGCATAAGAAGGACTTCATAGAAAACATAATCTTAGTTGTGATGGATCATAAGTTAACTTAAGAAAATTTTTGACTGACAGAGAAAATACACAAGGAGGTTCTCTTCATATTGATTAATGAGTATGAGCACCATGGCAACTTCTGTAGAACAAGCTTCATTCATTCTCAGAGGCCTGATTAGTGTGAGAGTCTTACCCACAAATGACTTTTTCAAGATCCCTTGTAAATTAAAGCTTCGAGTGAAGTCAAAGGAGATAGAGACACTTGTGTGTAGGAAAGGTGAACGCTGCTTTAGTTCCCTCTAAGAGATAAAAGAATACCCCCAATGACATAATTCAGGCGAATGAGGGCAATGGTGGTCAGTCATTTGCAGCCCCAGATGCTAAAGCAAAGCTCTAACCACCCTGGTGCTCAAAGACACTGAAACTGAAGAGCGATCTATGAGTCATTTAAAACTGTTTTGTTCAGTAGTGTGACCACCACCCATGTAAAATTGGTTAACTATAAATTAAAATCAAAGGAAAGCACAAAATTGTAAGTTCTTCCTCATGGCACTGCCTCTGTGACCACGTTAGATCATAACATGTTTCTGTCCTTGAGAGATTTGTAATTAAGAATTAAGAATTTACAAATGACAGAGAGCAGACTGTTAGAGAACCTTTCGGCTTAAACATTTGAACTTGATGGGTCAGTAGGTATAAAACATGCAGCTGACTCAATTTAAACAGAATGCAAATAATCCAAAAAAAATGGAAATAGAGTCTTAAAACTATTATGTAACAGAAAGAACCTACCAGGCATATTCTCCAAAGCTGTGTGTATAGAAGGTTAGTATATATGTGTGGAATATATGTTTCTGGATATATGTTTGGAGTCTCAAAGTCTTCATTTATAACTTTAACATTTACCCATTTGTCACCATAATCTATAATTTCATACTGTAAATGTTGATGGAATGCTATCTGTCATGCGATCTGTAAGTATTCTTTCCTTCTTTGCCTTTCATCCCATATTATTAAATCCTAATGACTTCAACACCTGAGGGTATGTCATCTGTTTCCTGCATAGTTCTATATCTAGAGTGCATAATTATATATTTTATGTATGTCAAATAGTTGAATACTTCTTTCTAAAATGTTATATTTTTCCTTTGGATCTCACACGTGTGTACTTGGTTACTGGATATGCTGGTTACAATCTCACACACTTTCTGGTTACTGTGAACCTCAACGGTGTTCATCCCTTCCCCAGGGCAGCCCACCCCATTCATCAGTTCATCCCTCTCCCAGGGCAGCCCTCCTGACTCCATCATCTCATCCCTGGCCTACATCAGCCCTCCCCCCTCCATCACCTGTGCCCATCCTTCATCCCTCCCTATCATCCCCCCTATTCCCTTCCCCACATTTGTGTCCTTTTACTCTGTATTACAATCCATTGAGCTCAACTATGGCTTGTGGGTGATCGGTGAGCTTCTTAGTCCCTGCACACTTGAAGATAATATATTACTTTTAAGGCACAAATCTAGCAAAACATATACAGGGTGTCATTTAACATTTTTTGGAAATGATATCCTGAGTTGAATAAAATTGAATATTTTAGAATAGCATTGAAAAAATATAAATATTCACAAAACTCTAAAGATAAAATTAAGGTATGTNTTTTTTTTTGCAGCTCTGTTTTGCCTGCCTGATTTTTCATGGTTTCAAAATGTCATCTTTTAACATATGTCCCTAAATTTAATGTCATAAGTAACAGAATCTTTTTAATCTGAGATAAACTACTAGCTGTTATTTCATAGCAGCTTCTTATAGCTCTGCCCTAATTTATTATGTAGAGCAGATAAGAACGGTATAAATGCATTACCTTGAGGACATGTAGGTCAGAAGTCTGGCGTTGACTCCTGGGGCCAGCACAGATGTCATTCTTCAGGTGGCTCTTTAAGAGAATCACATCTTGCTATTGTCAACCCCATGCCAGCATCCCTTGCTCTCTGACTCACATCTGCGTCTTTAGAACAGATGGAATTCTCCTGCCTCTTCTGTTGGAGTATATCTTTCCATGAGGATGTCCAAACCTCACTCTCTATTCAACAATATCTCAAACCCCAGGGAACCTGAGGCTTTTAAGATTGTGAATGGTTTTTTCACAGAATAGAAAATACCTAAGCCTTCCTTTTCATGCTTATCCACCACCTCTGCCCCATGTCCAATCATACGAATGCTGACACATGAAACCAGAAGTCCAGAAGCTTTCATCACCCACGTGGTGATGTCTCAGAGGGACTAGGTCACTGTTTGCAGAACTCTTTGTCTCCATTCTTGCAACATCAATCTCTGATTCAGACATTCAAGTGCCATTCGTCCCAGTGCCTGTCCTGACTCACTCATACTTTTGGGCCTAGAATAGAGATTTTCAGGAACAAAAGTATATTGGACTATCAAGGCTGGCAATACCCTTGACTGATATAAAATGTATCTCATTCAGTGCCCTGTGACCATTCTCTGACAAACATGAGAAGAAGACTGGGTGCAGGAGACATGTGACAGTGATAATACTTTTTTGTATGACTATCACATCATTAGTGGCTACTATAAACAGAGGTATTATGTGTTTCCCTATTACTCTGCCCCACTGTCTCCTGAGAACTGTTCTACTATTTCAAAGTTTATTGACAAATAGTCTTCATTTGTGCTTCTGTGATAGGAAGATTATTAGTATAAACCTCAGTGGGCAGAGCCTCTAGAGGTCACATACATCATATGATCCCTTGTGGGTGTGTCACAGGACACAAGCGGGTCACTTCTATTAAGTAAAATAGAGGCAACATGCTGAGACTTCATTACTTTGGTCTCACTGGACTCTATTTATTTCCCTTGGGGCTTTGTACATTTGACTTTGTACATTTAGCTGCATGGCAGAGTTGCACACAGGATATGGACTTAGAGTCTGTAGATATCAACCACCCCAGAAGAATGGTAGCCCCTGAGAGACGGAGAGTGAATTTGAGGCCAGTCTTTCTTCTGTCAGGAGTTGATATTTAAGTTTTGTACAACCTTCATACCTGTGACATGTACCCCACCCACAATAGAACTGGCTACACTGGGCCCAGATTCCTGACCCACAAACATTATGATAAGAGAGTAATGGTGATTGTGTGAAGTGGAAACTTCTAGTTACTTTGAAAGTCAGTTATCTCAAATGATGGTTTGCTGGGGGCACACAGGTGAAAGGATGTCTCGCTAAAACAAATGTCTAAAAGTGTTTTCCTGAGGCAGACACAGGTGAATGGTTGTTGGGCTACAGCAAACACATGAAAGGATTCATGATGAAGGAGTATAAATATGACCCCACAGACAGTGGGAAGGAGAGCACGGTTTGGTTTGCTCTGCCTTCCTATTCTTCGCTATTGACACGCATGTATTGGTTTCCCTTACATAGGGTTGTTGAGAAGCCTTAAGCCCATGGGCAAGCCTTTCAGTTTCTTCAGGATTAAATTACAGTTGTCAGCTCATGCCTGGTGTCTGCCTACCAAGAGGACTGGACTGTAGCTGCTGATTCATATTTGGGGTTTGCTACAGGACTGAACTGCTGACCAAGAAAATTGAGATTGCCCCCCCCCAAAAAAAAAAACTATTGCCAAACAGGTTCACTTCCCCCATAATCTAATATCTTTTCTTTTCCACTACCTCTGCTGGGTGGTGGGCAAGAGGAAAGGTTGAGCATTTCTTAAAAGTAGGTTGCAAACAATTTATGCCTTCTGTTTGAGCCACCATTAGTTATGTATTACATAATTCATCATGCAGTATATAACCAATACAAGCACTTTTAGAATATGGTGTTTCATTTGTTTTACTGCATACTTAAAGAGATAACTAGAAAATGGATAACCATCACTGCTTCTGCTTTTGCCACAAATCTCTTCTCTCCTTGTATCTTTGAATAACAAGCTGAATTTTTAATCTTAGAATCTTCTAGCCACAATACATGCTACCATTTAATTGATATTTCCAGATGCTATTGAAGGCCCAATGTTAGTTTTACTTTTCTGCTGTGATTCTTCTATTGACAGTACTTAGATCCATCTCTGTTTGTGGTCACACAAGAAGGAAGGGCAGAATTAAGTCATCTGTGACTACCTATGAATCACAAATAAAGCCAGAAGTTTGTAGTCTCCATATACCTCTTAAAATTGCTTGTCAAATTTGGACACACAAGAACAAGTTCACATAGCTGGTCTCATTCCCTAAAGTATTAAACGCTGTTTTAAAAGTAACTTAAGATATCAGAGAGAGCAGACCAAGGAAGTGCAACCAACAAAAGGTGAGGCATAAACCCAGGGTTACTTGTTCCTAAAGTATTGACTTCTTAGTCTGTCTGAGCTAGACATAGTAGCTTACAGGCAATCAGTATAGTATGAGGACTGTCAGGGGAAGTCAAGGCACGGTGTAGACATCTGGAAGGCAGCAGTCAGGACTATTAGATAGGAGATGATTCAGGATCGCAGGCAGGTATTCATCAGTCAAAATTTCAACTGCACTGATGACACAGAATCTGTCAAAACAAGCAAACAAACAACAACCAGACAAGAAGACCCCCAGAGTTTAACCTTCCCATAGGATTTGTGTACCACTTGTGACCCTGGATGGAAAGTTTAAATTGAATGGTCTCACAGTCCTAACAGCACCAGAAGAACCATTGAAAATGTGTAGCTTGTAGGTTGACATTTTAAGACTTCACTATTTCCTATGAACTAGGATGAGGCTGTTTGGTTTAAAAGTCCAGGGTACTTTTTATATGATTTGTTGGGAAATGGCTGATTGAGTCATTGTACTTCTTGACACATGATCATGGTAGGTATTTGTCCTTCTCAGAATTGTGTTCTGAAATCATCAATTAATATCCTGTCCACATTTATTACATCAAAAATACAAGTGATCACTCTTAAAATATGTAGAATCATGTAACTTCAACTTCGGTAAACAGAAAAGGCTTTCCAACTGGAAAGTTCACGTAACCCAGTCTGGAGCCCCTCAGGGACACACACCTTCAAGATGGATTATTATTTTTTTTTTAATGAAAAGTGAGGCTTCAAGTCTGAAATATAGGACTCTATATACAAATCATAAAAACAGTAATTGCTGTTTAACACATTTGTTTCCAAATTTACTTCTGACATGGAGAAATAAATTAGCAGCTACCTCAGTTTTACCACAGACCAGTCTAATTACCACATCTTATTTATACGTTCCTTGCTTCATCAATTACCTGCAAAACCTATATTTTAATGCTTTTGATAGTTTAATTTGCACTTTAACCACAGCATTCCAATTTGCTTATTCACTCTGAATAGCAGGTCCTTAAATACTGAGTGCGTTAGGATGCAGCTGAGTGGCTCCCTGTTATAGGAAACCTACATATGCAGATTCTCTGACTCCCCCTTCCAATGTTCTTACAGGCATTTGACACCTTAGGGAGCACCCAGCTCTTTGTCTGTATAGAGTCCTGTGCAACACGTAGTATGAGGTGTCTGAGGAACAAGAATATATACAATTTTAGCAGCATAAATAAATAAGCAAGTAGATAAATGTGCCCTTTGATGGGAGTTGAATATTGGTATTCAAAACTGGTACAACCAAGAGCCTCTGGCTAAAAGTGGCAGTTATTGTTTTGATAGGATCAGTATTTTGAACTTACCTGGGCAGACATGGATGCTGGTTCTTGACAAAGTCAGAATGGCTGACTCATGTTTTAAAAAGTGGGAAAGGTAACCTCTGGGCACCATAACCAAATAAGTAAATACGTTAAAAATGACCTAGAGGGATGTGATTTGTCATAATCCTTAAGCTATCTCTCTGTCATCTATCAACAGAGTCAATTTAAAAATAAGAAACCTGCTGGGAATAGAAAGGAAGGAAGAAAGAAAGCTGAGCATCCAGAGACACGGAGGCAGGGCTACCTGGAGGGAGACACGGGTTATAGATCCAACTCACTGTGGAGAAATAGGAGAAAGAGCTGCAGGCCCATGATAGGGCTCACTGGATCAAGGTGCTTGCTGCTAACTCTGAAAACTTGAGTTAGAAATTTTCATGCCCCACAAGGTGGAAGGAGAGAATCGAATCCTGTAACCTCCACACACAGGATTTGACACATATGAACACATCCGTGCACACACACACAGAAAAACCACTACATAATTTTTAACTGAAAAGAAGAGGAAGCCGAGGACCCACATGTTGCACTTTGCATCTGGCATTTTCCTGCCCATGACATCCTTGGTGTGAACGTAATACAAAGTCAGATAACAGAATGGACCTGGAGAATGTCATGTTCAGGGGTTGACTCCCAAAATAGAAAGGATAACAAGGAAGGATGACAAATATAGGTGAGGAGTAAGCTGGAAGAAGCTGAGGAGGAAGGCGACCTCATAGGAAGACCAGCAGTCTCAACTAACCTGGACTCCCGGGATCTCTCAGATACTGAGCCACCAACCAGGCAGCATACACCAGCTGACATGAGGCTCCCAACACACATACAGCAGAAAACTGCCAGGTCTGGCCCCAGTGAGAAAAGATGCACCTTCAAGAGACTTGAGGCCCTAGGGAGTGAGGCGGTCTGGTGGAGGAGGGGGACATTTTCTTGGAGATGGGGTGTGAGGTATGGGATGAGAAACTGTCAGAGGGTAGACTGGGAGGGGGATAACGACTGGATTGTTAAAGAAGATTGATGATGGTGGTGATGATGATGATGATGATGTTGATGATAGCAAATAGGCAACAGCAGAGTCCAGGACAACAACCTAACTTCATCTGTAAAGAAGATCAGAGTCAGAGGAAGGCATGGGAAACCCAGATTCACGCCAGTCATCTTACTAGCAGACAGACACCTATTTGTTTTAAAATTATAGTGTTCAAATGTCTACATATATCCCTGGGAATTCATTTTTCAATTCATGAGTTACTTATTTAGTAATATTGTTGTCATAGGATATATTTTCCAAATCTTTAAAGTTTACAGTTAGACTTTATAAAAATGTGTGTGTGTGTGTGTGTGTGTGTGTGTGTGTGTGTGTGCATGGGTATAGGCAGGGTGCAGTACATGTTGTAACCAGAAAGTTGTTTAATAGGGATGTGTTTGTGTGTTTCTTTGACAACATGTCAATATTGGTGGCTAGTTTGTGTCAATTTAACACAGACTGGAGTCCCCTGTGAAGAGGAACCCTAAGTGGAAGAGATGCCTCCACCAGATTGGCCCGAGAGCATCTCTGTAGGCTTTTTTTTTTTTTTTTTTGATTGTTGATTGATTTGGGAAGTCCTAGCTCACTATGAGTGGTGTCTACCATGGGCAGGTGGTNGCAGTACATGTTGTAACCAGAAAGTTGTTTAATAGGGATGCGTTTGTGTGTTTCTTTGACAAAATGTCAATATTGGTGGCTAGTTTGTGTCAATTTAACACAGACTGGAGTCCCCTGTGAAGAGGAACCCTAAGTGGAAGAGATGCCTCCACCAGATTGGCCCGAGAGCATCTCTGTAGGCTTTTTTTTTTTTTTTTTTTATTGTTGATTGATTTGGGAAGTCCTAGCTCACTATGAGTGGTGTCCACCATGGGCAGGTGGTTCTTGGTTGAATAAGAAAGGAGACTGAGCAAGCTATGGAGAGCAAGCCAATAAGCATCACTCCTCCATGGTTTGTGTTTTAATTCCTGCCCTTATGGTTTAATAATCATATCGGTGCAATATAAGTGATTATTATTTTCTCCAAGCTTAAAAATATCTACTTTTAATTGAAGGATTTAAAATTCAGTGTTGAGTGTAACAACAAAAAAAGCTTATTGATTTGCTTTTGTTTATTGAATTGTGTGTCTGAACCTTTTGTTTATTGAATTGTGTGTCTGAACCTTTTTGGTTTTGGTTTTCACTTCTTCCATTTATGTCAAGTATTTTTATTATCCACATTTACAGTCCCCTAAATTTTAATGACAATTTAGTTTAATGTTTTGTGTTGCTAGAGAATATGTTTCAAAGACTTAACTTACCCTGGCCCTGCTTCAAAATGTTTCCTGTCACAATGTGAAAACATTCCCAGAGTGAATTCCACATATACATTCCTCCTGCTAACCTCTATCTAATGCAGACAGACAGACTCCATAATTCATTTTGTCAGTTTTTTTTTTCAATACTTCACAGATGGTAAGAAAATGCAAATCAAATATGTAATAAAATGCTATGTATTCTCAGACCTTTAAACTGTTTTTAGGATTCTCTATTTTTCTGGGGGTTTTGGCTCAGGGGAGTGAGTGTGACCATTGATTTCATTGACAGGTCCACACAACTCTTAATTAGCTTCTGTAGATGTTGACAGTTTACACTCCTTTTAGAAAGACAATGAGAAACAAATTCTTATTAGATTTTTTGAACGATCAGAGTGTTAAAGAGACTCTAACTTGGTTGTTTCTGAATTTTGTTCATTATGATTTTATATGTACAATAAACATCAGAATGTGGAAAAAAAAGAGATGATACTATCTTTTCATTTTCCACTGTTTCTGAAGAGAAATTGGGTAATTTTAAGCATGCCAGGGGTTTTTTGTTCAATTTTTCCCAGGTGCTTTGAAATCACTGTATTTGCTTTTAACACTGCTCTGCTGCTCTTCCCCACCCTTTCCTCTTTCTTCAGGGTGTTTGTTCTCTGTGTTAAGCCACTTGGTTCTGTTGAGTTTCAGAACTCCCTGGAAAATTCTGATTTGGCTCCCATTTCTCCTGAAATTAAGATGTTTGCTTTCTGATGTCGTCTTCACAGCTCCAGATCTGCCTCTTCATTCATAAACTTCCTCTTCAGTCTCGGATTAACTGCCCTTTTCTCTGCATTTAAGTCTAACTCACAGCTAGACTCTTGAAATGGCACCAACATGTCCTACCTTTTACCGTCCTGTGATGGAATGTATGGTTAAACCTTTGGGTTTCAAATCCACGAGAGATTTCCCAAGAGTTCACACAGTTGAGACCCTTCTATTAATTAAAATTTTTATATATTTTATGGTTACTTTGAAATCCTTGTGCAATCATTTCACAGTCTTTATAGGGAAGATTAAACTGAATACACACTCTGTTTTCTCTAATATGTTATATTTTGTGGCTATTTGCAGGTATAGATAGCACATACACATATAAGCACACATGCAAACACACATACACACACAAATACACATGCACACACATAAGCACACACACATGCACACACATAAGCACACACACATACACATGCACACACATAAGCACACACACATGCACACACATAAGCACATACACATACACATGCACACACATAAGCACACACACACATGCACACACATACACATACACAAGCACACACACATACACATGTACATACATAAGCACACACACACACACACACACATACACATGCACACACATAAGAACACACACACATACACACAAAAAACACATATACACACACACCTCAAAAACTTAGCAAATTGTCTTGTACTTCAAGCAGCCCAAAATGCAGAGATTTCTGTTCCTCAAATATTCCTCCATCTAGGGTGTTCTGTGATAGAGCTTGAAAGTGAAGAATGCAAATGGTAATTAGATAATTGATACATCTATGTTAATGACATCACTAGCTTTCTGGTCACTGCCTTCGTATGGAAAGATGGAAGATGTGCTGCCACCGAAGGTCTCTTATCCTTTCATCTGACTAAAATCATCCTTCATTGGTCACATCATCCTGGAGACCCCAGCACACATCCTTTATTTGTCTTTGGCTCAGTCCATGGATAATGGAAAGAAGTATTGATCAAGTTAATTTCATCTCCCTTCGGTGCTGTTGATGTCTAATTTAATTCAATATGAATTTGACAACTACATTCATTAGTATATTATTAAGTCAAAGCAGATATTATTTTGTAATGTATTTATCACTTATATGTAACTCTCTTCTAGCTACTCTCTATGATATCATCTGTCTATAATCCATATATATATATATATATATATGTATATATATATGTATAATGTATATATTTAACTAATATACATCTATCTCCCTACTCATTCTTATCATCTATTTATTACCTGTCTCCCTTGTATCTTGTCATCTCCCTATAGCTATAATTTATTGACCATGTCTCTCCCTAGCTATCATCTACCTACCTACCTACCTACCTACCTACCTACCTACCTACCTATCATCTACCTACCTATCATCTATTTATCTATTTATCTATCTATCTATTACATATCATCTACCTATCATCTATCAATGTATCTACTCTTTGTCTATCCATCTTCTATCTAAATATCTACTCTGTATATATACATATATTCATATATATATACATATATGTATATATATGTTTTATCCATAACTTTTCCAGTTTTGTATCTATTATATACTTCTCTACTACCCATTATCTATAAATCTCTTCTTTTTGCTTAAACTATCTCAGTGCTCTCTATCTATATATCATCTGTCATCAATGATATATACATATCTACCATCTATCTGCCTGTCATTTATCCATCATCTAGTTTAAATTCTTTCACTATCTTTTATCTAATCTGTATCATCTATCATCTATTCATCTATATATCATCTGTCTATCAATCTATGAACTATCTACCTATCTATCTATCTATCTATCTATCTATCTATCTATCTATCATCTTCCATCATCTATCACATGATATCATCATAATGGAGAGAGATGTATCTACATCATCACCATTACCACCCTCATCCTTTTCCTCCTCCTCCTCTTCCTGGTAGTTTATATTTTGATTGATTTTATTACCTTCCAAAGTTTTCTCTAGGTGGGTGCATGTTGATGGTATATTCTTCTTTTTTTATGGCATATTCTCTGCCTGTTTATTTTCTGTGAAAATATGTTATATCCAGCTCTTGCACAAGTAATAGTTTCAGTTGGTTTTTACTCAATGTGTAGAACTGAGGATGGGTGGGGCTTGTGGGGTGACTCAGTTGCTGTCCAGCACATTGAACTGTCATAGCGTCTCATACCAGGGTCCTTTCAGCAATATCCTGCTGGCGTATGCAGTAGTGTCTGCATTTGGTGGCTGATTATGTGATGGACCACCCCAGTGGGGCACTCTCTGGATGGTCCATCCTTTCATTTTAGCTCCAAACTTTGTCTCTGCACCTCCTTCCATGTATATTTTAATCCCTATTCTAGGGAGGAATGAAGTATCCACGCGTTGGTCTTTCTTGATTTTCTTGTGTTTTGGAAATTATATCTTGGGTATTCTAGGTTTCTGGGCTAATATCCGCTTATCAGTGAGTGCATATTAAGTGACTTCTTTTGTGATTGAGGCTTTTTCAGTCCCTGACAAATACAGAAGTGGATGCTCACAATCATCTATAGGGCAGAACACAGGGTCCCCAATGTAAGAGCTAGAGAGAGTATCCAAGAGCTGTAGGGGTCTGCAACCCTATAGATGAAACAACAATACGAACTAATCAGAACCCACAGAGCTCATGTATCTAGCTGCATATGTATTAGAAGATGGCCTAGTTGGCCATTATTGGGGAAGAAAGGCCCTTGGTCTAGCAATGTTTATATGCCCCAATACAGGGGAATGCCAGGGCCAAGTAGTAGGAGTGGGTGGGTAGGGGAGCAGGGCAGGGGGAGGGTATAGGGGACTTATGGAATAACACTTGAAATGTAAATGAAGAAATTCTCTAATAATAAATAAATAAATAAATAAATAAATAAATAAATAAATAAATAGATGAAATAAGCTGCTGTCAAACTCTAGCTCCTCAGAATGGTAAACATCCTTTGTCTTTTTGTGAGTTTGAAATCTTTCTTCATCTTTGGTTGGCTCCAATATTTCTTACTAAAATGTCCAGCTTTCTTTTCTGAACATACCTACATTTTTAGTCCTTTCTGTCTGTGTTTCAGCTTTATAATTTTATTCTGACCTTTCTTAAAATTTGCTGAGTCTTAACCCATGTTGAACGTTCTATCAAAGGCATCATGTGCTCTTGAGATCAATTGTACATTAGTGATAAAACTCCCGTTATCTTCTTTTCAAATGCTTTAGCCTTGTTTCTTTATCCTACCCTTTGGCACCCAAACGTGTAAAGCTCCATTTGGATCAGTTGATCTCTGATGGGTCTCCGGCTGTATTACTGTGTCTCTGTAGTTATCCTTTGTGCCACACCTGTTCTTATATGATCAAATTGGAACATTCTGTTTTATATTGTTGTACTCAACCATTTTTTTATGAACATGCAGCAATCTAGAGTTTTTTCCACAGTGTTACTCTTGTACAATGGGCACGTTCCCTTTCTAAGCACAGGTGTGTTGCCTGGAGTTTATATTTCCATCTTACTTCAGACCTCACAACAACCAATGCACTTCTTTCTCACTCATGTTTGTAAGTTACAATATTTGAAATTCTAAGCCAATAGCTCTCAACCTTCTTAATGTTGTGACCCCTTATACAGTTCTTCATGTTGCGGTGATCCACAACTAAAAAAAAAAAAAAATTAGTTTGTTGCTACTTCATACATGTAATTTTGCTACTGCTATGAATCATAATGATAATGTCTAATATGCAGAATATCTGATTTGTCACTTCCACAGTGGTCGTGACCTATAGGTTGAGAAACACTGTTCTAAACCAACATGTATAACTTTTCCCCAAGACACTTCCCTGCTGGGCACAGGCACTCAATTCCTATTTACCTTCCTGAACATAGTTAGCAGAAGACATCATCTTCTTGTTCTTCAAACTGCTACTTCCAGAGTCAGAGGTCTAAGATCTTCACTACCTCAGTGTGGGAAAAGGCTAAAATTTTATGATAGGTATTCTCCAACTAGAATGTATCTTTCTGTTGAAAAATCACATTAATTTAATTTGAACTGGTTTGAACAGAAAAGCAAGTTTAACTATGGAATGGTAAACATATTACAGTAAAACAAAGAGAGGGAGATAGATCGCATTTATTAGCTCCTAATGTCTGACATCCTAACAGGACCATGTTGATTATTAGGGTGATAGAAGTATCTGCCTATCCCCAGTAGTGTCATTTGCCACCACCAAGTGGCTCAAGTCTACTTAATTTCCAGCCTGACCTTCATTCTCTCTATCCATGTTCAAGACTGTAGCAGCTTAGGCCACAGAATGACACCTTGTCACAAACAGCACCAATATCAACAACAATAACAACAACAACAACTCCACATAAACTAAATAAAAACCCCACAAAAATGAAATTTCAAAAAAAATCCCTATTTTTTTTCTGTTTTCCTATTGATAAAATAGTATGCAAATACCCATTTTATGTGAGTCACAGTTACTCTGCTAGAAGCCTAAACACAGGAATATTATTATTATGGAAATGTTACATGACATGTTAAAAAATAGAATTTCCCCTTAACACATGCACAGTAGTATCATCTCTCACTGCCTTTCCTGTATGAGAGTTGGAATTTGTACTGGTGGCTCTGCAATGAACATTTGAATAAAATAACGTGTTGGAGGTGAGGCTCTAGTGTAACAGAATATAACTGCATTCTGATATTTAATCACATTGCCTGTTAAGTAATGACTATTTATCTCCAACACTCCTGTTCCCTTTTTCCTGCCTTTCTTGTTTCCCTACCCCTCTCCTTCTTTCTTATTGATTAGAGGTTCCTATTCAGGTTTTTATTCTAGAAAGTGAATAAACCTTTATAGATACTTGTCCCAAAATATCAAGTTCATTATATCCTCATTGTTTTATCAAAGGTTATTGCTGAGGGTTGAACTTAGGACCTAGTGTTCATTGGGTGAACTTTCTGTCACTGAGCTACATCTCTAGTCTGCCTCTTCTGACTTCAGAGTATACTCCTTAATTTTAATTTATTTCTACTTAGCTAATCTATGATTAAACACATATAAATACATATGCATACATAGAAGTTTTGAAAAAGGAAATGTGATACTCATTGGATAACTAAATACTTAATTAAGCCACTTAAAATTATGTAGAGGGATTTTGTTGTTCTGTGACTACACACACACACACACACACACACACACACACACACACATACACACACACACATACACAAGCACACAAGCACACAAGTACATTTGGCTTAAAGTCTTTAAAAAAATACAAGTGCATTTTTGCAAAGGAAAGGTACAACAGAGGTCAAGCTTTGTCTACAATAGGTTTTATACTCACCAGCTTGTAGCTGGCCTCCATGAACCCCCTCCCCCTCCAGGACCCATAGTGACTGGCTGAGTTGTGGTTGACTGAGTCTGAGTTCTGAGTCACAGAGACACAGATTAGCTCATCATTTCCCTGTGGCTACTGTGACAAGTCTCCACCTTAGTAGCTTTTCCAAGATCCTTTTCATCTCAGTCTGTGGACCAGAGTTGACTTGGATCGCCCTAGGTCTAAATACAGTTGTCATTTCAAGCTGATCTTCCACAGGGAAACTTGATGCATGCTTTTCCAGAGGTCTCTCTTGGAACACACACTCTTCCATCCTCAAAACCAACCCAGCCTCTTTAGGATTCAGTTCCCACATAGCATTATTCTTCCTTCTTCTTCCACCTCTCCCATCCTTAATGACATTTAGATAGTTTAAAATAGTCTCCCAACATCAATGTTTGCTAACAGACAATGTCTACCTTGCTGTCATTCTCAATCCCTAACTGATCATAGCTTCACAGGGTCCAGAACAAAAGCCACTGAGACTCCTGATGTTCTGTTGCTTTCTCTGTCCTTGCCAGGTGCTAACCCATGCTTCGTATGATGGCTTAGACCATGTGGGGCTCCCACAGTGCCACACCATTTAAAAGTCAGTGAGAATGGTCAATACCTGATTATAAAGCAACATGGTAAGACAAACAGTGTAGGGTCCATGCTAATGAGAAATAACAGGCTCTTTCTGAGACAGGTTCAGAACCCCCAAAAGGTGTGCTGAAGTCTGTTCATCCTAAAATTTCAAGCAGTGGTGATTGGCTATAAATCAGGAAATGTCAAGCTGCCTTGGAAATGCACACACATAAGCTGCAGAAGAGTATCGTTAAGATCATTTTTGCATTATGTTTCTGTTGATATAATTGATAATTGCAGAAACACAGCTGCTGAGTCCTGTCTTTGTCACTTGCTGCTGAGGGACCACAGGGCAGGAGCTGCTGTCCCTGGAGAACTTCTAGAGGCATCTGGATGCAAAGGTATCTTGGAATCCACCACAAAAACAGATGCTATTTACATCTGTTTCTCATGACAGTCACTTAAGATGGCAGGAGAATCTGCATTTTAACACACACTGCTCAAATATTCAAGAACATATTTAGCTTGTCAAAGCAATTTTTAAAAAGTTATACTAGGAGATGAGATTTATAGCAAATACAAATGATTACATTTTTTTACTTTGAATTTATCATGAATACAGTTATTGCACACGGTCTTTGCAATGAGTTCTTGGAGAATTTTTAAGAGAAAGAGTATTTTTTTTTTTTTTTTGCTCTTTCATTTCAAAAGTTACACTGTAAAAAATAATCAATGCTAGCCTATTCTGTATTAACTAAAAACTTGATTTTATCATATAAATTAACAAAGATGAATATATTTCCTTCAATTTTAAATGTTTCACTTTTTTTCTAACAATCTTGTTAGCTTAACTCTGATCTCAGGGGAACTTTTAAGTAGACTCCCGGGCTTGATTGCTTTTTGAGCACACTCC
This sequence comes from Mus minutoides, assembly GCA_902729485.2. Classification (NCBI taxonomy): domain Eukaryota; kingdom Metazoa; phylum Chordata; class Mammalia; order Rodentia; family Muridae; genus Mus; species Mus minutoides. The sequence continues at coordinate 2,046,020 of LR749693.1, read as the reverse complement.
AGAAATTCTATTTATACTTTTCTGAAGTGCCCTTCTTGAAATGACATTTTCTCCATGTTAGGACAATAAGAGCCAAGTAGAAAAAGTAATTTTCAAAGCATCGCATCTCTCCATGGCTGAGGCTGTCCTTCAGTGGTTAGATCCTAGCCTACACAAAGGCCCGGGTTTGATCACTAGAACCTCATTGAACTGCCCTTGCTCTAGATACAATTATAACACTCTAGTACCAGGGTGGAGGGTCAGAGTTCAAAGTCATCATCAGGTAAAAGGAAGATTGGAGGGTAGACTAGGTAGAGAGACTGCTCACAATAGTGTCCTTAGTGTGCCCAAGCTGTGTTCAGATTAACTGTCTGGGACATTTACTGTGGGAGAAGGTAGAGACTACAGAAGGCATCCATACACATGTGGTTTTACACACATGAGGAACAAAATATTAACATTTACGTAAACTTTCTACTTTAGCTAACAGAGAGGACTTAGTAGTCCTTCTTCATAAATAAGAAATGATCGTCTCACATACCCATCACCATTGCCCACCCCACCAAGTCAACCAGAATGAGGCAGGAGGTGACCTTAGACTCCTCCACTCCAGCCCATGCCACTGTGACACAGCGGCCCTTGTACATAGAACTTCCGTTTGCACCATTTGAACTAGTTTCTTCCTCTTTTTTTTCTCCCCCCCCCCCTTCTAAAATGCTAGCTGCTGTCAGTGTGATTTGTAACAATGGTTCCTCTCAATTATCCTCGGCTCTCTTGGCAGTGCTGGAATCAACTGATTCCCATCAGCTGCAGTAGCGACGGAATCTTCTCCCTTGTCTGAGGGAAGTGTATTCTGTGTGGATGCTGCTGCTTCTCTCCTGTCCAGATGGGAAAGGCATCTCTAGGCAAATTTTACAAAAGAAGATAGCGTGCAAATTATTACAAATAAGTTTTGACAATGTCCTCTACTGTGACCTGCCTTCTGGGGTTGTTAGAAAATAAATCATCCTCTAGAACAAACAATCTTCCGGAAACAGACACAGTTTCGGACAGTATTATAGACTTACATACAGGCAAACTGCTCTCCCTTTCCCTCACATTCCTTCCCTCTCTCTCCCTCCCTCTTCCTCTTTCTCCCTCTCTCTCTCCAAATAATTTCAACTTGATTATCTTATAGTATTATAAATATTTTTAACATCTTAATGAAAACTAACTTGAGTGTCTTAAATGGAAAACAGTGAATGAAGTCATTCACCATGCATAATGTGAAGTGACATATTTCATGTTTATTCTTTTACTTCTCTCACCTAAAATTAAATAGATATTTAAACATAACTGAGAACATTTACAAAAATGTATAAGCACGTGAAATATGTTCATTTGTTGGAAAACCCACATCTTGGTTAATTATTCATATATGCAGATTATCACATAAATTTGAAAGAAAAACAGCAAAATTAGTTGCTAGTATAATTCTTTTAAAGATAGTATGAGATTTTTAAAGTCCAGAATATCTTCATTGTACCTAGATTTTAAAGCACTAAGTATGGATTTTGTATCTGAATATAGTACTCCTGGTACAAAATGATGTCCCATGGGTAGTGCACATATAAATGGGTAGCCTAATTATTTCCTTTTCCATCTTTTTGGATAAATCGGATTGTTGGGATTTTTCACAAGGTGGTTTGGTACTGCTATGTACTCAATGCTAAATACTGTATCCAAATAACGGGGGTTCTCAGAAAGGGACAATGGGGGAGAGTAAAAGGAAACAGGGAAGATGGGAGCTACCTTGGAGTAGGTAGATTATGAGGAAATGTAAATGAGAGCCCACCTGTTGGAGTAGGAACGAACTAGGCAGAACATGGCAAGTGATGTCTCGGGGTTATTGACTGGGGAGTCTATAAATCAGATAGAGAGTTGATATCTGCCCAGCTCTGGTGCTTTTATGGCTTATTATAAGTATAAAGGTGTTACATCTTTTATTTGGGAACTAAATGATCTAAGGTGGGGTAGAAACCCCCAAACGATATTAACTGCGACAACAAGAATTAAGATAAACACAATGTTACAGTTTAACTACTGTCCTTTCTCCTTTTTGTCAACCTCACATAAATGTAGGCACGCCCAGGAAGCAGGAATCTCAATAGAGAAATTCTCTTGCTCCATCAGTTTGATTGCTAATTGGCTGGGGAAGTGAGGAAGTTCCAGTTCAACTGTGGGCGGTGCCATCACCTAGCAGGTGGGGCGGAGCTGGATAGCAGCTGAACAAGCAAGAGGAGCCAGCCATGAATCTCTGGTCCTCCATGACCTCTGCTTCTGGTTCCTGCCTTGAAATCCCACCTTGGCATGGTAACAGACCATAATCTGAAAACTAAAACACTCTAGTGCCCTGGCTGCTTTTATTATGGTGTTTATCACAGCAAGGGGGGAGAAAACTGGGTCACATATGGAATATTTCATAGTAATTTAAATAAGTCTTAGGTACTGGAACAGGGTTCTGCAGTAGGGAATTTTGGGAGGGCATGCAAAGCCCCGGGTTCACTCCTCCATCCTGCAAAGAGAAATGAATGAATAAGTAAGTAAATAAATAAGAAAGAAAGAAAGAAAGAAAGAAAGAAAGAAAGAAAGATAGCAATATTCTTATTTCTACAGGGTACATCATTATATCTACAGTGCTAGTTGTAGGCCGCATGAAACCCTGGGTGGTTCTGTTTTGCTTCCCTGCAGGGAAGAGGCTACAGGCTCTCAAAGCTGGGCTTGGGAAAGGATTTTGGAAGTAATTTTTCTCAGTCTGTTGTACGTCGAGAATGAATACACCAGAGGCCCACTCTCTGTACTTCTCACAGGCTGGAAAGTGGGATTAGGAACCTCTAAAGAGAACAGTTTCCTTAGCAGAACAGAATACACAAGAGTACTTGCTTCTTATTGCCTCTGTTCAGAGCCTGTTTCCTCTGGGCTCTGAAAGTCCCAGGTGCTTTTCTTGGCTTTGTTTTGACCCAAGATGGAGTTAGTCCTTTCTTCCCAGCTTCCCCTGTGCCGGGATTCCCGACCTGTGCCTGTCAGCCCATGGATGCTTGTTAATCTGCGCAACCATGTCTTTGCAGAAAGATCAAGAATAATGATCTCACCATATCCTACGCCAAACAGAATCTGTGTGCTGCATGATGTCTTCTCAAGCCATTGAATTTTAAGTCTAATCACGGCAGAGGGCGTTTCTTCTGCTTTGAAATCCACTTCCTGTTACAAAAATTAATATATCCTGTTGGAAGAGTTAAGTCACATGAACTTAAACAAAGCATTTTTCAGGATTTTTTTGTAGGAAGTGTGTGTGTGTGTGTGTGTGTGTGTGTGTGTGTGTACTGATATGTACATGTGAGTGCAACAGAGAAGATGATATCAGATCTCTAGGAGTTATAGTTTTATAGGCAGTCCTGAGCCTCTTGATGTTAACCTTGGGAATCAAACTCAGGTAGGCTAGCCAGAGCAGCACAGCTCCTTAACCATTGAATCATCTCTGCAGCACAGGCAGAAAGTGGATTGTTTGTAATTATTTTACACCCAGCTTTCAGGAAAAGAAAACAATTTACATTTTGATGCAGAGAGAAAAACAAAACAAAAACAGACAAACAAGAAACAAATCTTCCCATGATGGATAATTATAGTACTGACCATGCAGTTTTACAAATGAAGTAATTGAACTATATGTGTACAGTGGGTCACTTTATGGTGTGTATAAATATAATAAAAACATACAATACATTAAAATGAAGTTTTTTGCTTCATAGTACTTTTCCATACTGATGAATTTTCAAAAATTAAAAAAAATAAGATTATTGCAACAAACATTTCAATAATAAAAAAGGCATACAAATAACTATTTCAAAATACAAAACAAAATAATGAGGATGAGTTTGTTATTAATATATAGGAGAAAATGGCTGGGCAGAAAAGTCATATGCTAAGAACTTTGTTAATGTCCACATGCCAGTTTTCAAGGCAGGAAAGACATTCAGTGTTCATATTTACATAGGACATTTACTAGGGACATACCTAGTGGTAGAGTACATCCTTGCCTTGTGTAAGCCACAGGCATTACCTTTGGCACTTAAAAATATGTATAGTTGGGGATGGAGAGATGATTCAGCTGTCAAGGGCCCTGACTGCTCTTCCAGAGGTCCTGAGTTCAATTCCCAGCAACTATATGATGGCTCACAACCATTGTAATGAGATCCAATGTCCTCTTTTGTGTGTGTGTGTCTGAAGACAGTGACAGTGTACTTACATAAAAATGTCTGAGCATTTGGGGGCATACTCAGCTGGCTGCAATGGAAACAAACAGAAGAGAAAAAAAGATACTTTAAACCCTGTTTCTACAAAGGGTTAAAATCAACAAAATACATATCACCCTTGGGTTTCAGAAAAATAACAAAAAGTTGTTTTAAATAAGGCTCGAAGCCATGTGTTCTTAATTGTTTAAAGATTTATTCTGTTTTAATGTGTCTGAGTGCTTTACCTACATGTATATGTGTGTATCATGCATGTGCCTTTTGCCTGCAACCTCATAAGAGGGGTTAAGATCCCCTCTAATTGGCATTATGGATGGTAGGCCATGGTGTAGGTACTGGCAATTGAACCCAGGTCCTTTGCAAGAGCATTAAGTGCTCTTAACTGCTGAGTCATCTCTCCTGCCCCATAAAGAGACTTCACTGTGAAGATACAGCTGGCTCAAAATAATACACTTGACAACAGATGTAACAAATACAAATCCTCCCTACCAGGAGATGCTGGCTCATACCACTTAAATGACTGCAAGAGACAGACAGACAGACAGACAGACAGACAGACACACAGACACACAGACACACAGACACAGAGACAGATCAAGAACAAGTGTTGGTGAGGACATAAGGAAATCATATCTCATTTCCCAGCTTGACAGTCCAGTCACCAAGGAGAGAATGCCCATAGTACATTTGCCTTCTCTAGCTACTGTGACCAAATGCCACAGGCTAAGGGACTGGCAGCTGCCATTTCTCATGGTTCTGGAACTGAGAATGCCAAGGTCAAGTCCTCTTTTCCTTCGTGAACAGCAGTCATTGCTGTGACCATACCTGGCCATTCCCATTGCTGGTATATACTGAGAGATCAGAAGGACACCCTCCCTCCTCAGAGTCTTCTCTTAGGGACAGTACTCCTAGAAAATCAGAACCTAACCCTGATCTCATTTATATGAGTAACTCTTAGGGACATCATGTCTAAACACTGCCATGCAGGGCATTAGGGCTTCAAGGCCTGAATTGTTGTTAGACTTCTCTGTGAATATTTTGTTATCTATACAACCTATTTGACCATATCCATCCACCATGGGTTCCAACCCCATCTGGTGCTCCCCTCCCTGTCTCTCCCTCCTTCATGTGCTCCATTTTGTAATTGTTATTGATGCCTGGGACTACTGGGACTTGGGAAATTCATCAGCAACCATATCTCCAAGGATATGTCTCTTTGTAACTTGGAAACATGAATTCCTCCAAGGGTGGGCACTTCAAAGGCCTTTCCCTTAGTCATGTTGGAATTTAGAATGTCTGAAATTTTAAGGGAGCTACATTCAGACCTTCAGAACAAATTGTCCAGAATTCCCACTTCTGGTTCCCCATCCAAGAGGATTGAATGATGGATCCCAAACAGTGATATCTGTGCTCTTGCTTCCATAACAGGATCATTAGAAACATCTAGGGAGCAGAAGCAGGTCAAGTATTCTTCAAAGAGTAAAGGGATAAGCATTGTGGTTTATTTAGACCGGTGGTTCTCAGCCTTCCTCATGTTGCCCTGACCCCTAACTTTAAAATTATTTTGTTGCTACTCTGTAACTGTAATTTTACCTCTGTCATGAATTGTAATGTAAATATCTGATATGCAGAGTACCTGATATGTGACCCCCTAAATGGGGTCTTGACCTACAGGCTGAGAACTGCTGATTTAGACAATGAAATGTCACCAAGATTTAAAAGAAAGTATACTTTGTCACATGTGCAAAGGAATGGCTCCTAAGAACACTGCTCTAAGAGAGAGAAGCCAGGCAGGGAGAGAAGTTGAGTACTGTGTGATTCCACTCACTGTGAGTATGCGGCAGAGTGACTCCTGGGGCATAGGAAAGCAGCAGCTCATTTATCTGCTTTAAATGCTAAGCCCTCCCTGCTGTGAGCAACTACTATTCAGTCCCCAACACCAACACAGCTCCTCACACCTGTAACATCAGTTTCAAGGTATCTCATGCCCTCTCTTGGCCACTGTGGGCATGGCATGCATCTGGTGTACCTACACCCCGGTAAACACACACACACACACACATACACATAGGAATAAAGAATAAATATCATTTGACAGGATGATTTGTTGAAAGGATGCAGAAATCTGTTTTATAAGGATGAAAATGATAATGAAATCTGTTAATCAATGCTAATATACATATAGCTTCCAAACCCCATGTTTAAAATGGTCAGGTGATATCCTTACATGGTTTGTATCCAAATCAAAGTTGGAGAATTAATACGTCACATGGCAGGGTGTTTTTTCTTTATTTTTTTTTAATTAGATATTTTCTTTATTTACATTTTTATTTACATTTTCTAGTTTCCCCTCCGAAAACCCCCTATCCTCTCCCCCCTTCCCCCTGCTCACCAACTCACCCACTCCCACTTCCCTGTCCTGGCATTCCACTACACTGGGGCATAGAGCCTTCAGAGGACCAAGGGCCTCTTCTCCCATTGATGACTGAATAGGCCATCCTCTGCTACATATGCAGCTGGAGCTGTGAGTTCTACCTTGTGTAGTCTATGGTTGATGGTTTAGTCTCTGGGAGCTCTGGGGGTACTGGTTAGTTCATATTGTTGTTCCTTCTATGTGGCTGAAAACCCCTTCAGCTCCTTGGATACTTTCTCTAGTTCCTTCATTAGGGACCCTATGCTCCATACATGGCAGGTTTTTAAAAAGACATGCTCATCAAAAATATTTAGTGTGATAAGGATGTTGAAGTTAGCTCTTCACATTTGATTGCATCTGATGTAGGTATGGGAGGGAAACCACCCCCTTCTTTTAAAGGGGCAGGCCACAGTGAGTTTAACAGTGCTCCAGTGAGTATAGATAACACAGATGAGATGTGTTATTGCCACTCTGTAACTGTAATTTTACCTCTGTCATGAATTGTAATGTAAATATCTGATATGCAGAGTACCTGATATGTGACCCCTAAATGGGTCTTGTGGGGGTTATTGCAAAGGTAAGACAGACATGGAATGACTGGGAAATGAGTGTGACGGAGTACAAGATGAAAAATTCCCAAAGGATCAATAAAAATATTACGTTGAAAATAACATTTGGTTACTGAATATCACCTTCAGAATCTTCCTACAAATGTCATATTTTTCATCTTATATGAGAAAATGTCTTTTTAAAAAAATATTTAATCTTTTTTTTTTTTCACTTGAGATTTTATCCCCCTCCTGGTCCACCTTCTGACTATTCCCCATTCCATACCTCGTCCCCATGAAGATGCACCTAACCTTCAAGAGACTGGAGACCCCAGAGAGTGGAGAGGTCTGGTGGGGTGGGGGTTGAGGGATGGGGACATCCTTGTGGAGAACATTTCTTAAAATATTGATTTCCCAGATGCTACAGTTCATGTCAAAAAAGTGCTGGTATGCACTGAAACACTTTTATTTAAAGTACATACATTTTACCTCTCTATCATTCATTTATCATTACCTATTTACATATATCATTTGTTATTTAAAATTGTGGTTTTAAGATGTATAAGCATATAAATGTGATAGCATATCCCATGGTATTATGTGCCATGTTTTACATAGCTTTACTATACATTTCCTGGTATTTAAACCAAGTTAAGCTCTTTGATCTCCTCAACCATCTCCTGGTTTTCATGCTGAAAACACTCAGAGTCCTTCCAGTCTTTGGAATCCCAAGGACTGACACCGATATGGAGGGTGTGTGCTATGATTTGAACTACAGCTTGTGAACTCCATGAGGTCCCCTTTCTTGGAGTTCATACATGAGGGAACTCATTTCGTACATGTGTCATCATTGTTCTGGGTCATTCCACTCAACCTCAGGTCTTTCTGAGTTTTATCTCTATTGTCACAAATGACGAGGAGCTTCTACCACTATGTAACTGCATCGTCAGTCTTTTTTATGGGCTGTTCTTTCAAGCCAAAGAGATATCCCATTGCAAAGTGAGTTGTTTCTTTGATCAGCTGGTATTAAGCATTTCCCCTGTACATGTACACATGCCCCCATATGCATGCACATACATACACATATGTATACACACATACATACATATATGCATACATGCATACAGACATACCTACACACATACACATATACACATACACATATACATACATAAACACATACATACATACACACATACAAACACACATACATACATACAAATACACATACGCATATACAGATACATACAGACACATACACATACATACGCATATACATAATACACATATACATAAGACACCTATACATATACACACACATAACACACATATACATACATACATACATACATACATACATACATATATACATATATGTTCATTTAAGAAATGCCCACCTGAGTCTCTTCTTTATTTTTACTTGAGCTGTTCAATTTCTGGTTATTAGGTTCAAGGAGTTCCTTAATTACTCTGGATAACAATCCCTTCTCAGACTGATGCAGAATTCGAAGGGACTCCGGCCAGCCTGAGCATGGTGAGCATGGCTCTGGCAGGCTTTACTCTTCTAATTTCCTCTGCCTTGCTAAGAACCGTTAGATCACATTCCTAAAGCTGCTCCCCAATGTCTATCTCCTTATTGGACCAATCTCTGCTCCTGAGGTTGGCCACCAAAGTCCAGCTCTCCAAGTGTAGAAATCCAGCAATCAAAACCTCCTTTGGTTGCCTAATTAACATGCCCAATTAAAATCAAACACTCCATTCTATCAGGGATTCTCCGCTTGTACCTTTATAAACTGCCATTTTCCTATGTACCACATCTGTCTAGTCCTTTGTCCCACTTTGAGAAAAATACTCTCCCTCCTCTCCCCCCTTTCTCCCCTCTCCTTTGTTCCTTTCTGGTCTCCCTCATCCTGTGTCTCCTGCCTTTGTCTCTTATCCTTGCCCTCCATCCAAAGGACTCTCCTGTGTGCAGAGAAGTTGGTCTGAGAAGCTGGTCTTCTGGGTCCTGAGCCTATACATTTCCCTTCAGAATTTGGAAACATTTTAGAGCATTCTGCAACCCGTCCCTTCACTCTGTTTGTTTTTAGAGTTGCTGCACACACAGATTCCCAGTTTCATGTGATTTCTCTTGTTTATTCTAACTTTTATTTTCTGTTTCAGGCTTTTCTTAAAAAAAAAAAAAAAAAAAAAAAAAAAAAAAAAAAAAAAGCATCCTCCTCCATCTTTCTGTGTTCTGGAGCCTTTTTCCTTACGCCCTTTTCTAGATATTGTTTAGTTTCAGATTTTACCCTGAGATTGTAATTTGAGCTTGAGTTTATTTCTGTAACCGGTAAGAGGTCTCGATATTTCATTTTCCCGCAGAAGATGTTTACACCCCCGACCCCACTGGAAGTGGCTCTTCCTCTAGCATATATATCATTACTTGGTTAAAAAAAAAATAAAGTAAAAGCAGGCTGCGCATGTCTGACTCTATTTCCAGATGTTCTTTGCTATTCTGTTGGAAGGTATTGAACATTTAAAAAGAAGCATTTTCATTTAGTGTTATGCAGATGTTTATCCTAAACCTAAGGAAATTATTTGTTTCGTGTTTATCTTGAATAAAAACAAAACAAACAAAAACAAGACCACCAAAAACTCCAATATGTTTAGTATTTGATAATTCAATACAATGAACTATCATGTCAATGTAATCATTTAATTATGCAACATCCTTATAGGTATTTTATTATGTAATTTAATATCATTTAAATAGCTATTTAATTCTATTTAAGTAAATAATTAAATTAATTGTTTAAATTATTTTATTAGTCTAGAAAAGAAAATGTGATGTGACTATTACCTCAAGGAAATAAAATACACGGTTATCCATGTTACAAGGCTTGAACTTTTATGGTGTGGGAAAAGCAGGCATTTTTAAGTCAGATGGGGAGGTTCTATGGTAATTGGCCTCCAGTGTAGAAGGCCCCCATGGTTCCTAGGAAGCTGGAAGTTTGTTCTTTGTGCTATAGAAAACTTCCTCTTAACCCTGGATTATGTCCAAGCTCCCTTCTGCAGTGCTACTTAGATGTAACTGTCATCCAGGGCAGCCCTGCAGGTGAATCTGGCAAATTGGACCAGGTACACACAGGGGGGCAAACATTGAGTCACTCCCAGGGAGCAATGTGTGATCATAAGAACTAGGAACCCCTCAATGCCCTGCTGTTTTTCTCCTAGGCTCTGTGTCTCCAGGGCTACTGGGGATGCGGACAGACCCCACACTCGCTACAGTTCCCTGCACCTAAGAGGAAAAGTGTCTTTCTCCCAGTTCCATATGAGAGTCTTGGAAGAGGGCGGAGGTAGGGCGAGTTCCCGAAGCCGCGGGCCAGTGAGGCGGCAGGGACATTTGCTTCTAGACAGGACCTTGCTCTCAGATGTCCATCGGCATCTGCGCTTGCGCATTGGTGATGCAGGTCACCATGGTGAGGGGCGTGTACAGCACAGGCAAAAGGCCTGGGCGGGTCCAAGCAGATGTGCAGAGACAGCCAAGCATCAAGCACCTGCGGCTCTACGGAGCCAGGAGGGGCGACCTTCTGGCTAGAAAACCTCACACTAGCAACTGGGCCATTTGGAGCATGCTTCTCTTCTTCATAAGAGCAGCTCCGCTCACAAGCTTCGGAGAGGAGTGCAGCGGGCAGCGACTCCAGCCGCTGTCACTTTGGGGGAGTTTCTCCTTCCCAAGTTCTACATGCTGGGTGCACCTAGTCAGCTAGAAATTGGCATCGCCTATTTCTCCCGATGGCCTAATGATTGGGGTAAAGCAGTCACTGCCCCGCCTCCTACCCACTATCTTGGGAACAAGGCGCATCACCACCCGGTGCCTTAGTGGCTGTCTACTTAGTGGACCTGAGTGCTTTTGTGGCCCTGTCACCCAGGTCCTGATCCAAACTGAGGAGATAGTAAACTCAGTAGCTTCTTTCATAGCGTTGGCTCAAGAGTGATACTAGCCAAGATCAGGCTTCTGACATCAGAGATGGATAGGCAGGTGAGCAGAAGACAGAATGCAGACTCCAGGGTTCCTGCCTCCCTCTTGGCCCCTATTCCTTCAACCAGGAAGGTCTGTTTCAGTGAACCCGTGACTTGCTGATTTCACTACTCCTCTCATATCAAACTCTTTAAATGAATGAATGAATGAATGAATGCTAAAGTTGATCTGCAGGTTCATGCGTTTTGTTCGTCGTTCTGCTTCTTTTGCATCCTTGTTTAAGGCAGAGGTCCTGCTAAGTAGCCCAGACTGACCTGGAACTACTCTTGATTCTTCTAACTCAGGGTCTCCAGTGCTGGCACGATCTGCACACACCAAACAACCCTGGCCTCTTTACGGATGCCAGTATATGATTCTAGAAAATAGTTAAGGCCATTTTCCCTCCTCACCAAATCTTCCTGGAGGTACTCACCACCCAGAGCAAAAATACTCTGTTTTCTAAGTTCCCAAATGCCTTGGTTAATGAGGCGCTTCCCACAGAGTCTGGCAGAACCTTTATGGTAGGGACCAGTGTGTGTGTGTGTGTGTGTGTGTGTGTGTGTGTGTGTGTGTGTGTGTGTAGGGGGGGTGTTAGGTCTAGAGTCCTTGGAACGGTGCGGGTTAGTTAGGGAGGGAAGAGGAGGAAGCGAGTAGGGAAGACAGAAGAACCAGAAAAGGAAGCTGGAGGAAAGGGGGTGGGGAGCTAAAGCGCTCATGGAGCCTGTTTTCCCAAGCATGGCCACTAGAGGGAGACATGCCGGGCAGTACAAGTGGAATAAAAAAAGGAGCCCGCTGTCTGGAGGAATTTGTCATGATGTCGCTTTAAAAGGCTTCAAGTGAAGACTGTGAAGGGAGTTCACAGAAGAGAAAATCCAGTTGCATGTGGACTTCGCTCCTTCAGTTCCTCTGGTGTTGAGATCTTGCGTCCTTTGCCGTTCTCAGCTTGACACCAGGAATCTGCGGGGAAACCCAGGACAGGGCATAGACACTAAGGTTAGAGCTGTGAAGATCTTGACTTTTCCTGAAGGGGGTGTAAGAAAATGCACTAGAAATGGGCGATTTTTGCCTCCCCAATTATGGATTCAACCTCTTCTTAATCTGACTCTATATCTCTAAAATGTCACGCCTTCCTGATTGAAATCCTAAAAATCAGTGTGCGACAGACTTGGTTATTCAGACATGCAAAGTTATTTGTATTTCTCCAAGCCAATTTGGAAATTCCTACAAAAACCTTGGAATACCTCGTTTAGCACAAGCTGGAATTTTGTTTTGTTTTGTTTTGCTTGTTTTTGGAATACTATTTCCCCCTGCAAAAGCTCTTAAGTCATTGATGAGTTTTGGAAAGTAAGGCGGCCATAGGTCTGTGTCTGGGTGTGTGGGGCTGGATGCATGTGGGACATTTGAACACGTGGACATTTTCCACGTACTGTCCCTGGGTTGGCAGTGGGGGCTGCGGGAAGTTAGCGTGGGGTTTCCTTCCTTCAAAGGAATTTCAAGACCGGACAGTCTTCTTCTTCTTCTTCTTCTTCTTATTATTATTATTATTATTTTTCCAGTTTAAAAGATGTCTCGGTGGGTTTGAGCTCCTCCAAGTGAATCAGCGATGACTCAAGAACAAACCAGAAAAGTGTGTTTTCCCAGAACCAGGTGTTGAGCGCCTGGGCGACCCAGCCAGCGGCGCGCGCGCAGAGTGGCCAGAGCCCGCTCCACTCCTCCAGCGCACCACGCTCGGTGCCGCCCTGCAGGACCGGTGGGACTCGGACCCCATCCTCGCTCCCTCCCACCGCCACCCCCTCAAGCCGGGCGCCCTCTCTGGCCCCAGCGGCAGACTCGTCCGAGCGCTGCAACCGGTGGGGCGGGGAGACCGGGCGCTCGCCCCGCGGGCCCGGCAGCCGCTGACGTCCGCTCAGGCCTTTAAACGTACGGGTCCCCGCGCAGGAGAGACACGACTTTGGAGCAGTCACTTTGCGGGGAGGGAGAAAGCCTCTCTGCTCCGGCAGGCGACAGCTTGGAAGCCTTTGTTCCCAGGCGCTGCGTTGGGTCTGGGTCCCATCAGCACCGGGTGCCAGCATCCTAAGCAGCGGGAGGCACGTTGGCCACTCGCGTCTGACAGTGGACCCCAGGCGTCCCCGTGCCTTCCCCTGCACAAGCAGATCAGGGACCGCGAGGTGCGTCCGCGGTCGCCCGCGGAGCAGAGAGCTGTCTCCCGGGCTCGGGCGCTGGGTGATTTTTCTCCGAGCCGGGGAAGGCGCCTCGGTGAACCCGCACCTGCAACTTGTTTGGTTTCCTCTCCCGCAGCGTGTGTAGCGGCGGCATCAAAGTTTCTCTGCCTTCCCGGGGAATCTGCCCTTTGGATCGATCCTCCCCGCTCGGTGTCCCCAGGCCTGCCGGGGAGCGAATCGCGGGGCGCGCGGGTGAGAGGCGCGGCACGAGCGGCGTGGTAGCCCGCGAGCACCAGGAAGGAGCTGCGGCCGGGGACTCCCCGGGTGACCCTTTGCGGCGCTAGCAAGCTGGGTGAGCGCAGGAAGAAGAACGTGGTTTGGGGACTTGGGTGCCCGCACAGTGGATATTAATCGCCTTGCTGATTGCTTCTCAATTGGGAACTAGTGGAGAGTGCAGCGCGGGGCAAGCGCGCTCTGCGGGACCCGGCTTGCAGGCAGGGATCAGTGCAGCTCTGGCTGCAGAGGCTCCAAGGGAGGACGCCGCGGTGCTCGCTGGAGCCTGAAGGTAGGCAAAGGGGTGGGATCCTGACTCTCAGGCCCAGCTCAGAATCCAAAAGCAGGTCTAGTTTTGTGCAACCAGCTTCTCTCCCTCTTTTCTTTGCTCACCTCTCCTCTTGGAGACTCTGGGGACCCAAGACTCCGCAGGGACCACGACCTCCACCACTCACTAGAGTGCCTAGTGCTAGCTCCATCAGTGGCCCTGAGCTGGGGGTGGGGGGGCTCTTGAGCTTCAGGGAGAAGTTGATACCTTGAGATTTGGATGATGTCTAACTTGATTTGATGTAGTTTATTAAAGGATGTGTTTCCTGTGGGCAAGAATTATGGGAAATAAATGTCCCCGTCATGTACAACGGCTACCACAACCCAGCATCTCCTCCTTTCTCCCCCAAAAGTTTCCTAGTAGCAAGTTTTCTTAATGTCCAGATGAAGTCAATGAAGGCTGAAGGCTTCCATGCTTGTAGGCAGAAGGAAGATGCGGCTTTTCAGAAGGGTAGAGTAAAGGACATAGTGTGTTTATTCTCTCTCTCTCTCTCTCTCTCTCTCTCACACACACACACACACACACACACACACACACACACATTTCAATGTGCAGAGGACAAACATGATGATAACCCCTGTTATTTCCTGACTTGTATAAAGTTTTATTTTCTATTTTTAAATTTAAAAAAAAATTCAGAACCCTTTCAGTCAAGTCACTCACTGTGGTAAAATCAGACTAGATACCTGACTGCAGTTCAGACACGGTAGAAGTTCCTATAGAGTGTGTAAGTGAGTTGGACTCTTGGAATAGTAGCTAAAAATATGAGTGGCCCCAAATGATCCAAAGGACTGCTAGACTTTGACAAATGACATTCTTAACAGTGTGTGGGGGCTGGGGGGGGAGCGAATTTAAAGTCTTTGTTAAAAAAAAAATTACCCAGGTGGAGAGACCGGATGGAAAGATAGAGTTAACTTGAAGAAGGTGGCTTATGGAAAACCAGGGTTTGGTGCTTTTGAAACTACATATGGTAATCACTGAAATAAATGAAGCGGTTAGTATTCCAGGCTTGCCTTGGTTGGCTCCACAGAGAGACGGCTGTTACAATTCATTTCCAATCTCATTTGCGGTAATAGAATAATGTTGCACGGCTTTATCCACGTCCTCATGTATGTGTTGTCAATTCCAAGATGTCCTGTAAGGCAAAGGCAGGAGGTCCAAGATCTGGCTTTTCAACCTTTTACCCCCCTCCTCCCTCTCTCTCCTGGACACCCATTCATTTTTATTTTCTCCCATGGCTCGGTTTCTGAACCCCTGGCCTTCTGCTCCTGGGCTCTTCCTTATAGGGCAGTTCAGAGTTAGGGATTTCCTATGTAGGTTATGTAGACAGTGTAATTGTGGAGTTCTGGAGTCCTCTCGTGGATACGAAGTAGAGGAGTCAGCTGTGTCCCTATGGGAGGGGCAGGTGAGATTCCACAGAGGTAGAAAGAGTAGAATTCAGCGAAAGTCAGAAAGTTGGGAAGTCATGCTAAGTTAGAGAAATGAACTGTATACTGAGGGTGAATTGGGCTACCGTAAAGAGAAGGAAATTGAAGCACGGTTTGAAAGTGTGAGCACTGTGTGTGTGTGTGTGCATTTGCGCATACGCACCCATGTTCCCACCTGTGTGCAAGCATGCACAAGCACTACATAGCATGAGTTATTTTCATCAGGATTCAGCTTTATGTGAGATCTCTTGGAGAGACATCTCTATCTCAGAGGGCAGATCTTCACTTCTGAAGCAAGTTGAGCCTCCCAAGAAAACCAGCTCTCTTTTTCAGTAATCCCTTTTCAAATCAATGGTTTGTCCTCAAGAATCAATTCCTCAAGTGGAATAGTTATTTTCTTAAATGTTTATTCCTGAGGTTGACTGAGAACTGGACACTAACATGGAGGTTCAGGAATTTCTGGTTCACTGGCTTTGGTTTAGCCCCTTGGGTGACACCAGAGTCCTAACTCAAGAGATAGTCTGTGATCACTATAGGCATAGTGTCCCTGGATGTGTTTTCCATGAGGGAAGGTCAGCTGGTGTGTTCCTAGCACACCCTTACCTTCCTGAGTCTACCTTGCCTTCTCCCACTCCATCCCATAGTCTTCTGTGGGGAGATGACTATCCGTCAATGCTAATTTATCATGTTTAACAAGTTTTAGTTTAAGACCTTAATTATTTCTTTTTTACAATATCAGTGTATGGGTGTGTCTGGGTAGATGGTAACTTGAGCAACATATTGATGATGATAACTCTACCAATGTATTGAGAAGTCTGATTAGATGATAATTAGATCAATGTATTGATGAGCATGATTATGTAATAACTGGAAGTAAGGATTGTGAATTACTTCTTATTGAGTGAGAACACCTTTTAAAATTCCTTTAACATTGATTATTTCCATATTTTCTTATATTTTCTTAGTAGTGAAAAGTAGTTTATTTAGCTTCCATGACCATATACAAAGTATATATTCAAAATACCAGAAAAAAAGGTTTTTTTTTTTTTTTTTTTTTTTTGTCTAGGAATGTTGCTTCCATTAATAATAAAGCTTTGAGAGGGCACCACAGAAGTAAAGTGAATGCTTTAAAGATAACTGGACATGCTGGCGTTTCTTTGGTCTGTTTGACCTTTTCATGAAACTCCTCAGACCTTCCACTCTCCTCCCAAAGGGGACTGTCGCTGTATGCCCTGTGTTCTATCTGTGCATTAGCTGAGTGATGTCAAAGCTAGCGGTCAAAGGCTCCTTCTTAAGGAACACTCCTTCTTGTGGAATACACATTTTGTCAACTGCAGGCATTTGTAGAGTTCTACCACAGAAGATGTTATACAAGAGCAACAAGACAGCAGAACATGTGGAAACAAGAATAGGACTTGAGCATGTGTGTGCACTGGCATGTGTGCATGCACACACTCATGTATGTATGCATGTATGTATGTATGTATGCCCCTTTGCTCAAATGGCTTTTCTCAAAGTGTCATATGCACTATCTGAGGCTTGGTTGCCTACTCTTTAATCTATATGCATCTTGATTTTACTTTTTGGAAGAAGCTGTTGTGCTCTCATGAAACGTATCTTTTCAGCATGACTGGGATTGTAACCCTCCTTCTGAGTTTTGTGTTTCTGTTCTGTTGAGCCTCCAGAGACCTCTTTAGATATGTATGCAGGTGGTGCTCAAAGAAACTCTAGGAAGCTGGAAATCTGTCAAGGAAATTATGGAGGGAATGAACATCATCCTAGCAAGGCAGAAAGAAAGGAGAAATGCCTTTTCTTCCTATGAACCCCATCGCTGGTGTGAGAAGTGATAAGGAGATTGGATCCTAGTGCCCAGCAGCCAGCATTCCTGCCTTAGTAAAGTGGCTTGAGTAGAGAGGCAGCCCTGATGACCAAGAGGGTCCCCTTCCATGTATATAATATGAAAGAGCTTGTGTTTGGGGTATCCAGATGCTCCTTCCGCCTCCACCTCTGGGGTGAGAGAGAACTGCCACATGGTGGCGCTATTGTGATGCCTACGCTTCTGAAAATGTCCCTGCTGAAACATCTTAAACTGAATTTATGCCAATGGCAACATGGGAGTTTTCTCTAAGAATGAAAGATTATCATTATATATAACTTCAAACTAATAGATATTGGGTAGGGCATCTCATTGTTTTCTGTTGACAACACTTTTTTTTTTTTTAAACTTCACCTGTGAGAAGATGAAATCTGGACTCTTATTAGTTCAATCTCATTAGTAGATGGAGTTTCTCTTTTGATACTTACTATCATATGTATGTATGTATGTATGTATGTATGTATGTATGTATGTATGTGTGATGTGTGTGTTAGAGAGTGAATATCACTTGCCTGAGGTTAAAAAGAGTAGTTAAAACTAAAGCTACTTTGAAGCTGTAGTCCCAGATAGTTATGAGCTACCCAAAGTGGGTGCTGGGAACTGAACTCGGGTCCTCTGCAACAGCAGCAAGTGTTTCCAACCACTGAACTGTCCTTCTGGCTTCAAGGGACTTCTTAAGATGACTTTGAATCTATAAGGAATACCCATTCCATTTTTCAATCGATTATAATGCTGTATGTGTTGTTCTTTCTCTTTTAGGTTCTTACAATTAAAATGACTCCTCAAACACACCCTCTGTGTTTACACTGGGCTCATACATGCTACCTCAAAACTGTATGTATCTCCTCAAACTAATATGATAACAGATTCCTGAACAGAATTGCTTTGCATTTTAAAAGATATCCCCTAGAGGGGAAAAAAAAAGATAAATCTTAGCATGCATCTGTTTTGAGGTGTTTGGATACTTCTATAAGAACAATCAACAGTCTATCACGACCAATGAGTCACTTGCACATTCCAGCAGCTGTTGAGACCATTGGATGTTTGTGGATTTCACAGCCCATCCCTAGAAGGTCTGAGCTCATCTGAAGCCTTTGGGTTAAAATAGGAAACGGGAACACTTGTGAAAAAACAGATTTGAGCAAGAGGAGTAGAAAACTGCCAACTGTTACATCCAGAGAACTGAAGACAGGGGACCGTGGGGGTGGGTTACCTTTCAATCTCTTCTTATTTTCCTACAGACTGCTCGGGTCCAGTGGGGTCAGACTAGAAGAAATCAATGTAGCAAGGCTTGAGATCACCATGCAGCAGGAGATAGGGTGTCAGGGTTGACTCTATATTTTCTTTGAGAGATGGGATGGACATTTGCCTTATATTTTTTTGATCTTCATTTCCTGTTGGGGGAAAAAGTGCTTTATGTATTGCTAACTGGAAATCTGATTGTAGGTGAAAAGTAACTTTTTCCATTACAACCAGTAGCTATAAAACTTAGAACTAAAATATATTTTTCTTCCAAGAGGTACTTCTCCTTGACCACCTTAGCAAAATGCCTGGAATTGGTCAATGGTATAAATAAAATAATGGCTTGCATTTTTTGTGTTTTCTCTTTTAAAATGTTTTTGATGTAAATAGAATTCCCTCTCCCTTTCCTGTCCTGATCCTCCCAGCTACACTCTCCACAGACCCCTCCCAAGCCACCACTGCTCCCAGACTGATAGCCTCTTTATTTCTCCTCACTGCTACGAAGTAAGAGGCTTCTGTTCAAGCTTCATAGATGCATTTTTTTCTTATTTTGTGAAGCAATGTAATATGAGGCTATATTTTTATAATCAAACATATCATTTTTTTCTTCTTTTATGGACAAACTTGCTGAAAATCCAAATAGTAATGTTTGGAAGAATGTGCACAATTCTGTCAGGCACAGAGTTTTATACTGCACTAAATATGGTGTGGGCTAAGCTCCACGTGTGAGGTGTGGCATAGCAGTAACATCTGGTGTATAGTAAGGGATTACAAGTCCATCACTAACATTACACTTCCAAAAATTCAGGTTATAATTGATTTTAAAAAAGAATATGAGGGATCTGTATTACCCTCGAGGATACGTGGACATATAATATTAAAAATAGGAAAATGGCTGGAGGGACAGTAGCCCCTACCCACCTTCAAGTGAGAAAATACTGATGAGTTAGGAACTCTGATTTACAAAAAGAAACACCTTTTTAAATTTTTTTAGTTAAATTTGTCATAATGCCTAAAACATTTTACACTAAAAATAACGCTGATGATCTTTATTTTTAAATTGTAGCAATTTTGTAGCTAGAGCAAATATTAAATGTGGCCACCATGTTTAATACCATTCTTCATATGGAAATGTTTGTTTTTATGCATAATGAAGGGTCTGAGATATGTCTCAAAATATTTTAGTTTACAAACAAGTATTGCTTCATAAGGATTTATCTTTTTTTTTCAACTTTTATTAGATATTTTCTTCATTTACATTTCAAGTATTATCCAGAAAGTTCCCTATACCCTCCCCCCTCCCGGCCCTGCTCCCCTACCCATCCGCTCCCACTTCTTGGCCCTGGCGTTCCCCTGTATTGGGGCATATAAAGTCTGCATGACCAAGGGGCCTTTCTTCCTACTGATGGGCAACTAGGCCATCCTCTTCTATATATGCAGCTAGAGACATGAGCTCAGGGGGTACTAGTTAGTTCATGGTTATTCTTCCACCTATAGGGTTGAAGACCCCTTCAGTTCCTTGGGTACTTTCTCTAGATCCTTCTTCCTTGGGAACCCTGTGTTCCATCTAATAGCTGACTGTGAGCTTCCACCTCCATGTTTGCCAGGCATTGGTATAGTTTCCCCTGAGACAGCTATATCCAGGCCCTTTCAGCACTATCGTGCTGGCTTATGCTATAGTGTCTATGTTTGGTGGCTGATTGTGGGATGGATCCCTGGCAGCCACAGTCATTGGGTCCATCCTTTGGAATCAGCTTTCACACATGATCTCTTTAACTCTTTCAATGTGTGCTTTGTTCTTAATTCTAGGAAGGGGTGACGTGTCTACATTTTGATCTTCCATCTTCTTGAGTATCATGTGTTTAGTAAATTGTATCTTGGGTAGTCTAGGTTTCTGGGCTAATATCCACATATCAGTGAGTACATGTTATGTGAGTTCTTTTGTGAATGGGTTACTTCACTCAGGATGATGGCCTCCAGATCCATCTATTTGCCTAGGAATTTCATATATTTATTGTTTTTAATAGCTGAGTAGTACTCGATTGTGTAAATATACCAAATTTTTTGTATCCATTCCTCTGTTGAGGGACATCTGGGTTCTTTCCAGTTTCTGGCTATTATGAATAAGGCTGCTATGAACATAGTGGAACATGTGTCCTTGTTACCAGATGGAATATCTTCTGGATATATGCCCAGTAGGGGTATTGCAGGATCTTCCGGTAGTTCTATGTCCAATTTTCTGAGGAACCGCCAGACTCATTTCCAGAGTGGTTGAACCAGCTTGCATTCCCACCAACAATGGAGGAGTGTTCCCCTTTCTCCACATCGATGCCAGCATCTGTTGTCACCTGAATTTTTGATCTTAGCCATTCTTACTGGTGTGGGGTGGAATCTCAGGGTTGTTTTGATCTGCATTTCCCTGATGATTAAGGATGTTGAACATTTTTTCAAGTGCTTCTCAGCCATTTGGTATTCCTCAGTTGAGAATTCTTTGTTTAACTCTGTGCCCCACTTTTTAATGGGGATATTTGATTTTCTGGTGTCCACCTTCTTGAGTTCTTTATATATATTGGATATCAGTCC
>LR749693.1:1405016-1447172 GCA_902729485.2 Mus minutoides | reverse complement strand
GCTAGATCTTCCAGTAGTACTATGTCCAATTTTCTGAGGAACTGCCAGACTGACTTCCAGAGTGGTTGTACCAGCTTGCAATCCCACCAGCAATGGAAGAGGGTTCCTCTTTCTCCACATCCTCACCAGCATCTGCTGTCACATGAATTTTTGATCTTAGCCATTCTGACTAGTGTGAGGTGGAATTTCAGGGTTGTTTAAATTTGCATTTCCTTGAAGATTAAGGATGTTGAACACTTTTTCAGGTGCTTCTCAGCCCTTCAGTATTCCTCAGTTGAGAATTCTTTGTTTAGCTCTGTACCCCACTTTTTAATAGGGTTATTTGAATTTCCACCTTCTCGAGGTCTCTGTATATATTGGATAGTAGTCCCGTATCCTATTTAGGATTGGTAAAAATCCTTTCCCAATCTGTTGGTGGCCTTTTTGTCTTATTGACAGTATCTTTTGTCTTACAGAAGCTTTGCAATTTTATGAGGTCCAAAATCCAACACACATTCATAATAAAAGTTCTGGAACGATCAGGAATTCAAGGCCCATAGTTAAACATAATAAAAGCAATATACAGCAAACCAGTAGCCAACATCAAACTAAATGGAGAGAAACTCGAAGCAATCCCACTAAAATCAGGGACTAGACAAGGCTGCTCACTTTCTCCCTACCTATTCAATATAGTACTTGAAGTCCTAGCCAGAGCAATTCGACAACTAAAGGAGATCAAGGGGATACAAATTGGAAAGGAAGAAGTCAAAATATTAATGTTTGCAGATGATATGATAGTATATATAAGTGACCCTAAAAATTCCACCAGAGAAATCCTAAACCTGACAAACAGCTTCAGTGTAGTAGCTGGATATAAAATTAACTCAAACAAATCAATGGCCTTTCTCTAAACAAAGGATAATTGGGCTGTGAAAGAAATTAGGGAAACAACACTCTTCACAATAGTCACAAATAATATAAAATACCTTGGTGTGACACTAACTAAGGAAGTGAAAGATCTGTATAAGAACTTCAAGACTCTGAAGAAAAAAATTGAAGAAGATCTCAGAAGATGGAAAGATCTCCCATGCTCATGGATTGGCAGGATTAATATAGTCAAAATAGCTATCCCGCAGAAAGCAATCTACAGATTCATTGTAATCCCCATCAAAATTCCAACACAATTTCTCACTGAGTTAGAAAGGGCAATTTGCAAATTCATCTGGAATAACAACAACAACAACAACAAAATCTAGGATAGCAAAAACTATTCTCAACAATAAAAGAACCTCTGGTGGAATCACCATGCCTGACCTCAAGCTGTACTACAGAGCAATTGTGATAAAAACTGCATGGTACTGGTACAGTGACAGACAGGTGGATCAATGGAATAGAATTGAAGACCCAGAAATGAATCTATACACCTATAGTCATTTGATCTTTGACAAGGGATCTATCCAGTAGAAAAAAACTATCCAGTAGAAAAAAGACAGCATTTTCAACAAATGGTGCTGGCACAACTGATGATTACCAGGTAGAAGAATGCTAATTGATCCATTCTTATCTCCTTGTAAAACAGAACTTTCAAGGGATCAAAAGCCAAGGAAAGAATTAGAAGTCCTGGCCTTGTAAGAGGAGGTTTGTCACTGGGTGGCAGGCTTTGAAATTCTGAAATTCCACACCATTTCCAGTTAGCTCCTTCTCTGCCTCTGCTTCCTACTTGTGGCTGGTGCCATAAGCTCACAGCTCTTCTTTAATACCATGCCTCTCTTCCTGATGCCATTAGCCTTTTCAAATCGTCATGGGCTCTAACCTTTCTGGATCCATGAGCCCCAAATTTTAACACTTGATTCTATAAGTTGCCTTGGCCCTGGTGTTTTGTCTGGCAATAGAAAAGCAAATAAAACTTTCATACATTAGAAAAAGAAATTGTTAATTTTAAACGCAGATCTCTATTACATCAGTAAATCAATATCCTTATTGATTTAATCAAATGGCTTTGTTCCTATTATTTTTCCCATTTATTTCCTATGTATTAATTTCTTTCACTTCAGTTTCTGAAAGAACATGCTCAAAAGGTAGACTTGTCACTGATTGGTAAGTTTGCTTAAAAGTAACTTTGGTAAAGATTATTAAAACTGTCATTTTGAAATTATTCAGTCATGGTGAAAATTGAAAATTATCTATTTTACACTGTTGTAATTATTCCTCAATTAAAAATAATTTAAAGTTAACTACTTTTTAAAGTTACTGCTTATGAACAAGTTTATAAAATAAAAAGGATTTAAGTTTTATCTTCCTAAAATATTTTATATAGCCAGGAGCAATGGCACATTCCTTCAATCCTAGCACTTGGGAAAACAGGCAGAGGACAGTGGAAAAGAAGAAGAAGAAGAGAGAGAGAGAGAGAGAGAGAGAGAGAGAGAGAGAGAGAGAGAGAGAGAGAACACTTCCTAGTAGTGATTACAACTGAGTTCATTTAACGTTCAACGGGTTAAAACCCAATTTCACGAAGAACCTTGTGGAAGATGGGACTGAGTTCATTTAACGTTCAATGGGTTAAAACCCAATTTCACGAAGAACCTTGTGGAAGATGGGACTGCTTTCTTTCATTTCTGTCCCTACAGGTCTCACCCTCCCATCTTCTCTCTGCTACTTCCTCTTTTACCCTTCCCCTCCTCCTACTCCCTTTTCCTTCCACTGTCCTTCCTATACACACTTCTCCTTATAGCAAGTGCATGATTAGAGTATAATCCAAACATTGCAGAATGCTGAGAGGATAAAAGCTCAATCCATTCCAGTCATGGGGTGGGGGGAAGGCTAAAAAGACACAGAATTAGGATTTTAAGTTTAAAAACAGTAGCTGACCTCGCTCCATTCTTCATGGATTAGAGAACTGTTTGCTGGTCTCAATGTCTGCAAACAGTGATTTCGTAGGAAAAGCAATGGGTGCCTTTCCTGTGCCTCTCAACTTAATCACTTCTGTTCACTTCTGTATGCAGAGAATCCAGTCATCTTCAATATTAGAGGACAATCTCTTCATGAATATGCAAAGTCCTTAATTTTATGCCACTGGTGAATCAGAACCTTACTCAGTTAACCGTTTTGTTTTGTTTTTTATTTTTATTTGTTATTTTATTTATTTACATTTGAAATGTTACCACCCCTTGTCAGTTTCCCCTTTGAAAACCCCCTATTCCACCTCCCCTCCCTTCTACTTCTATAAGGGTGCTCCTCCATCCACCCACCCACCCACCTACCCACCCACCCACATCTGCCTTGCCACCCTAGCATTCCCCTATGCTGGGGCATCAAGCCTTCAGAGAACCAAGGACCTCCCCTCTCATTGATGTCAGTTATGCAGTTAGAGCCATGAGGCAAACCATTACATTGCTTGTTAATCCAACCCCCTCACTGTATTTCCATATTTGTTTATTCATATCCACCATTCAAATTCCTTTTGAGTCAGTAAAGGTTTTGAAGACCTTTCATTTCTAACAAAATCTACTCTTAATTGACACAGATTTGGGGGAGTTCTAACTGTGCTGTATGTTGAAGATCTGGCTTACTCCAGAATCAATGGTATTGAGAAGCAAGGTCCTGTTGTGAACACCGAATGCCCAATGGTACTACCTGACCTGAGGGATCAGCTGCAGAATGGATTTGCCAGCAAAACTAGAATAGAAAGCACAGACCTGGAAAGTTGGGTTCAAGGGCAGGTGCATTGCATTCGTCTTTGTTAATAGTGTTAATTTCATACATGTATTATGTAAGCACAAGCTCTGAGCTATCTTTAGTGTAACTTGTGTTTCTTGAGCTAGCAAATCGGACTCACCCTATCACAAAGAATAGAAGAGGGAATCAGATCCCATTACAGAAGGTTGTGAGCCACCATGTAGTTAATGAGAATTGAACTCAGGACCTCTGAAAGAGCAGCCAGTGGGACTCACCCTATCAAAAACATAGTGTCTACTGAGATACTGTAATTGAGCTATACTGTGAACGTTGAGGATGTCTGACTCCACCATACTGCCCTATGTATTACTACAGTCAAATGCCAAGAATCCTAGTTCATCACCACTTGCTTAAGATTGTTTGTCAACAAATATTTAATCAAAACCTGGGCTGGTGTTTGGGGGGTTTTCAGGGGTGGGACTTGATCTTAGAATTAAGGATAAAGATCAGTATAAAGTGACAGGACATGTGTTATCATGGGATTCTGGTAAGATGGAGTGAATCAGATAAATACTTGTGGCAGTGAGGTAAATCCACCATGTACAGCAGCTACTTTTGTTTCTCCTAAGCATCAGAGTAAACATTTCAATGGTGACATTTCAGACACATGAAATATAATTTATTATGTTCAATGATGGGGGTAAGAAATATATTTCCCCCTAATGAAGTAGGTTGTTAACCAAAGGACATGATTCCTTTAAAATAAGGACAACCAACATCATTTAAACAGAAGACCTTGTTCTGGTATTCGTTTTTCATGGCTGTAGCTTTCAAAGACATATATGCCCCTACCTGTGAAAGGAGAGACTTTGCAGAAGCAAGTGTCCTTGATATCCATGAGCTATTGAAACCCCCAATAAGCCTTAGGTCAGCTTCTGGCCAGTCACAGAACTCCCACCAAGTTCTCCAGAGAGATTTGGGGCTCTGGATTCTTGCTTGAGTTCATGTTTTTACTGGGAAGACTTGGCACAAGGAGATTACTACAGGAAAATCAGCTTAGCTTGATAGCATGTGCTAATGTACCCAGGGTCCAAGAGAATGAGGCAGGGAGATGTGAGTTTGTTATGAACCTGGACTACATACCAAGAACCTGTCTCAAAATCAAAGGACATGAAAATGGAAACAGAGAGACAGAGAGAGAGAGAGAAAATAGACTCATAGAGAGAAGTTCATACTCTCAAACAATGAAATCTCTACAGAAATGATGTTTTCAGGACCCTCACCATAATAGCAAGGACTGGAACCATAGCGAGTATATACTGGACCAAGGGGCAACAGCCAAGGAATCTGAAAACAGAATAAGGTCATTAACAGAAGTTTTGTCCCAGCCCAACTCATTGTGTGGATAATAATTTTCAAAGGTGAAACCCCAAAGTGTCTGAGAGTATTCATATCATGCTGTGAGAGGGTTGCTCTGCTGTTTATACTTTGCTATATATATTTTGGGGACCCAAAAGAAAAACAAGGAAAGGCATATAAGGTTTGCTTCTAAAACTCAAAGATGCCTCTGCTGGAAGCATGCCTGTAATATACATGATATATTATACATTCATTATTCTCAAGTTCTATTATCAAGGCTTTCATGCTTGGTAATAACATCCAATTTTCCTTAGAGTAAACATACATCTGAATTACAATTGTGTAGCCTGAGCCCTGCAATGCACAAATGCACACCTATGGAAAGAATCACCTCTGTTCTATTCCTGGTGACTTTTGCCACGAGAAAGGAATGAAGAGAGCTGGTATACCTGTCAATGGAAGGGAATGAAAGGTTACAAGGTGCCCTGCAGAGCCACTAGGTGTGTGGCCATTTTTATTGCTGCATTTATATATATATATTTGTGCTTCCTTCCAATTTGTAGGAGGTGTCCCAAGCTCTGAGGACACTGCGTATTCAGGGCAAGTACCTGCACTTTGGAACTTGAAACCCTCAGGAGATGAAGAGGTTTGTAACTAAAGGCTTGTTGGTGATAGGACATAGAGTCCGCTGCTTTCTTCACAGGGCTGATCACAGGATTGTGACTTTCCCTCAATGTTTCTAATCACATAAGACTCCACATAGAACCGATGATCAATAAGTACTTGCAGCCAGCTGTCCTATACTAAAGGATGCATACTATCTTTATCATTCAGCATTCCTTACCTTCACAAAACATTATTCTTAATAATCTTGTGCATTGCCAAAAATGTTTTGTACTCTTCCCAGTTCTGTTCTGATTTATTTTCCGAATAAACTGACAAGGAAATGCTGGAGGGAGATTATCTCTGATAATTAAAGACGTGGACAATATGCTATATATTCTGCAT
Organism: Mus minutoides; assembly: GCA_902729485.2. Taxonomy (NCBI): domain Eukaryota; kingdom Metazoa; phylum Chordata; class Mammalia; order Rodentia; family Muridae; genus Mus; species Mus minutoides. Next base: position 1,441,151 of record LR749693.1, on the reverse strand, counting down.
GTATTGTCTTGTGTGCTCCTCAAACAAACCAAGAATTGAAATTCTCCATTCTCTCTTATTTAGTATGTACCTACATGTTCTCCTGTTCATTAATGCACTTAAATTTAAGCTCAGAGAATTCCTTTATTCAGAAGTTCATGTTATTTGTTGAATTTTAACTAAAGTAGAAAGAGTACTAGAAGAATCTAATCGATTGCTGTCCCCTTTCAGACACTGCTGCATCTGCAAAGCAAATTCAGAGAGAACAGACACCCGCCCCACTCATGCCACCCTGTATAGAGTCCCAGTGATCTGAGTAACCTTGCAGAATTTAATTAAGGCTCTGACCCTGGATTCTCTGCTGCCTGAGAAGTCCCAGAGCTACTAGCCTTTGATTTCTTTATCCTGTTTTTTTAACAGGTTTAAGTCCTTGGTGGCTTAATACTTGAAGGAAGCTTGCTTTTGACCTTGAAGTGACAGGGTTTGGCCCCTTTGTTAGCATTCCTTCTGTGTAAAAGCTTGTATGTTACACTGTTATCAGATGTGGGGGGCTCGTTGAGATTAACCGACTTAATGTAATCTGAATATATTTAGAAAGTAAATCTGAGCATATTTAGAAAGTAAATCAGTTAATCTGCTGTATTAGGAGTGCTTATTGCTTTCAAATGGAATGTTAAAAGAGAGCACATGCTATACCCAAGACATGCACGCAGCACGGTGCTGGAAATATAATTTTGTACCAATCAGGGATTCCATCTTGTTCTTTCCCATAGGGGAGAAGGGAGCCCTGTTTTCATTTTTTAAAAGTCAAGCCTGTCTGGCGTTCTGAGGATTAGAGTAAGACACTCTCATGACCTAGTTTTTTGAAAAGCTTGCGTTTTCCCATCCTGGCACTGTCCTAGGGTTTGACATTTCTTAACAGTTTGTAAGTGATCTACCATGGTCTGAACTGTTGTGGCGCTCCACAACATGGCCAAGAGGTCAGCTAATTAACTCCTCACATTAGAGATGAAAGGGAACATGACAAATGTCTCAGTGTAGGGTTTCACATATTTAATAATGTGTTTCGAAACTCTATCAGCTGAACCCATAATTTCTCAAATGAAAATTCCTCACACAAGCTAAGCCTGGATTTCAGTAAAAGAAATACAATCGTGTTCATATATATTTACGGGGATAACATATAACAATAATTTTCAAAATATTGGAGCCAGCATCCATTTTGCGATACTATTTTATATCTTTGCTCAAGAGAAAAGGTGGAAGAAATGCATGTGAGTGCTAGGAGTGATAGAATATACTTATAAACGCAGTGTACTGTCAGGTCTCTGCTTTAGTGCTTGCCTCTAGGTTGCTGCCTTGAAATTCTGCCTGACTTCTCTTAATGGAGGTCTATAACTTGCAAGATAAAATTAGTACCTTTCCTGCCAGGTTGGTTCTGGCCAGTGTTTTACCATAGCGACAGAGAATCAAATCAGAAATTATGTAATATGACTAATAGCAAGACCTGGATTGAGTAGCTAATATTTCCCTGCAGTTTATTTAATTATGGGACCTTTTCTCATACCCAATACACTGAATTTCTCTTAAGATTGTGAAGGGTTGATGTTAATTTCTTCTTTAGAGCATAACAGTAGAAACTGTAACAGATTGTGATGATTATAAAACATTTAATAGATGGTGATTATTATTAAAATAACTATTTCAAAGCAGGACTTTCATTTCTCTTACTTTATCCCTGTCCTCTATGATGTTTATTTCTTTTGATTGAGAAAAGATTTCACTCTGTAGGCCATCCTGGAACTCATTTTGTAATACCAGTTAGCCTCACTGTGATTGTCCTGCCTCAGTCTCTTCAGAATAGGATCCCAGGTCTGTGCTACGACATCTGGGTTCCCCATGGACTTTCTAATGAGCCACAGTGTCTAAAGTGGTGTGTAGAAAATGGGCAAGACTGAAAGTGGTTGTGCTGATCAGAGATGCAAAAGAAAATATTCTCCACCTATCCACTGGTTGGACTTCCATCTTCATCTTCAGTATATCATTGCATCAAGGGGTCTAAGTGTTATAGTCTATGCTGACACCTAGAGAAGATGAGAGATCTTGCCCATCATGTTTCTTCCTGTTTTGTTTTTAAGGAAGCACCTCACTAAGTAGCCCAGACTGACTTGGAAGTTGCAGTAATGCTCCTGCCTCAGCCACCTGGGCATTGGAGTTGCAGGCATGAACCACCGTGCCTAAATTTTTTCTTCATCCTCCTTGTCATTCTTTAACAATTTATGTGAAATGATTATGAAGTTATTTTTCTGTCCTATAATAGAGATTTTTTTTTCAGTTTGAGATATTTCACCTACCATCATACCATTGCTCTTAGACAAGATTAAATGGGGAAATGGCAAATATTTACCCTTGATGGAGATTAATTTCAGTTTTCCACATGAATATTGAAGCTGGGATGAGTTACACTCCTTTCGTATTTTTGCATAGATGGATATGCAGTTCTGACAGATGTATTTTTTTATGGTTCAGAGTTATATAAGTGGGCAGATGTTACTTCTTTTACTTTTTATAAACCCTAAGATTCAGGATTAGCATTTTAAATTAATATATTTTTAAAATATAATAAGATTGAATGCAATTTGAATCTGATGTTGTAATTTTATGAATCTCAAATTAAAGAAGAGATACAGAGCCCGGGGGCAGGCGGGGGGGGGCAGGCAATGTTCTATGGTTCCACTTTGCTTTTATCTTTAATTTTAGAGTGTGAAATTACTTCCTTGACTTACATTGAATTCAATAAAAGCAATACACCGAGGATGTTGATGTCTTGTTGCAAAAAGTAGAACAATGTCATGATAAGAACTAGGCTAACCACAGTCTCCAAAATGGTAGCTGCCACATATGCTTCAGTAGTAATGATCTTTCTCTGGGTGGAATGGGCACAGAGTACATAGGCTGGTGTTGCCACAGTGTACCCTGGATGGAAGTTGGCTGCTGTATTGGTGATGGGAGGGATATGCCAGTCAGTCTTGTGAAAAATCAGCTCTATTGTTTAAAATGCTGAGCATATCCATGAGTCCAGACCCCCATGATTTTGCTGAAATGATTTTTGTCCAACACTTGCATTTTTTTTTTTGGCTTCCATTTTTTGTATTTTTTTATTTTATTTTATTTTATTTTATTTTATTTTATTTTATTTTACAGTGACAATAACAAGATCAGCCTATATAGGCAAACACTATAAGGGAGAACAAAGCTTACTTTTCAGCTTATAAGCTTGTGGAGTCTGAACTAACAGGTGTGTGGTGCATATTTGTAAGTCAGGGAACACACACATATTACCTTCAACTCACCATATATATACATATACATACATACATATATATATATATATATATATATATATATATATATATATGCATGTGTGTGTTTATGTGTGTATATATATGTACATGTATGTGTGTATCAAGTAGTGCTTTGCATCCTCTGTTCTGAACACTCATCACAACTGGCATTTCACTCTCACAAGAGCCATGAATCTGTTCTTTGGTGACGGGATGACTTCCCCAAGAGGACTTACCGTCACATCCATTTCACTGCGGTGATACTGCTTGCTTTCATTCAGTGAGAGAGAGGAGTAATCATGGTGGGTGGTTCTACAACCACTGTAAGTGAGACGAGAAATTAAACTCATTTTCTTCCCGTTACTCTTGTAAGTAGTTACAGAACGGTCCATACTTACTCTTTATTTTCAGTGATAAACAACTGACCTGGTCTCAACAAACGAAAACAAGCAAACAAACAAAATTCGTATACATTGTTAGAAAATCCCCCTAATGTAAACAAAAGTAGTTGTAGCTCAAGCAAATGGAATATGTCGAATGTACCACCATCACTTACCCAGTGGAAAATGTACCATGAACACATAGCTAAGTGGTCTTAAAGTCCATGCTCTCTCCTTCTCCCTTCCTTGTTATAGAGACATTAGGGAGACAAAGCACAGATATTCAGAGATGTTATACATCAGAAGCAGAGAGTGACTGTGGTAGGTGCAATGCTCTGCTTTCACTGTGTACTGGTTGGGTTTCTTTTGTCAACTTGACTCAAATGTAGCTAGACCTGGGTAGAGTAGAGGGAATCTTAATTGAGAAAATGCCTCTACACAACTAGCCTGTAGACAAGTTGGTGGGGAACTATATTGATTAATGCTTGGTAGGGCAATCCAATCCACTGTTCAGTACAGTGCTTCCCCATGTAGGAAGTTCTGAGTTGAAAAAATTGGAGGAAGCCATGAAGAACAAGGTAGTAAGTACCCTCATACTTCACCCATAGCTCTGCCTCACTTTCTGTTTTCTGGTTCCTAATTTGAGTTCCTGCCCTAACTTCTCACAGTGGTGAAGTCTTATCTGAACTGTAAGCTGAAATTAACCATTCCCTCCCCAAGTTTTATCTGATTATGGTCTTTGTTATGGCAGTATAAACCATAATGAAGATGCCCTGTTCTGGTATTAAATATCTCTGTTGGCAAAATCATCTGTCCACCTGCCATAATCCTGTTTTAGCTTCTTGAAATAGGACAACAACAACAACATCATCAACAACAAAACAAAGCAAAACAAAACAAAAAAACACTCCTCATATACAGTCATTTCTTTTCCACCACAAGATGAGATATGAAAGGAGATTTAAGGTTAATTAATTTTAGTCACTCAGTACCAAGATAGAAAGCACAGTCAGTTACTGTGCTATAGTTGGCAGAGAAAGTTTTCAATGGCTTGTTTTCCTTATATTGAGCCATTAGTGGCTATGTGACTCAGATTCCAACACCTGGATGGAGGATATTTACTATCATACCATCAAAAAATATATTTGCATTAGATTTATCACTAGGAACAATTGGTAAATGCTAGTAGTAATTAATATGAAGATTTTCAGATATGTCATTATGAAATCATGACTGACGAAAAAATAACCTTTCTACTGTTAATCATTTTCTAAGTCTGTTTTGTACAATTTATTATAGAAGATTTTGATAGCAAATAATGAAACTTATTTCCCTGTTGGTCAGCCTGCTGTCTGTGTCATGCCTTCATTCTGAGAAAACTGAGAATTCGCCAAGTGTCAATGGACCGTGCCCTGGTCACAGGGGAAGGATCTCAAGGCTTCTAGGTCTTGAGGCCAGCACCCTCTATTATCCTTCTATGGGAGACAATGAGTGTGTGATTCTAGTGGGGTGCTTTGCTGTCCCACATAGAGGAGTAAACAGGACTCTGATACCTAGACAGTCTGAATTCAGATAATAGGCTCCTCCTTGGATTGAGAAATTTCGTGGAATTACTTTCAGAAGAGGATTGTTACTTAGATTTGAGGCTACATGTCTAATTTGTCTATAAAGCCTGTGAGTATAGGGAAACCTCCCCAAAGGTAGGCGACCAGCAGGTGAGCTCAGGATTCTGCAGTAGCTCACTTTTATCCTCACACCAGCAGGGTCAGGAAGAGACTAGCTGCCTTCCTTTGACTGTGATTCTTAAATGTTTCCATTTGTCTCCTGCTGATTACTATGCCCTCTCAGGCTACCTTCCATAGAAATGAAGCTGTTCACCTAATGCTGGGGTTCTTTTTGGAGGAAGCAGGTGGGTACAAGAGAATTTTCTTAGAGGTTGTGTGCTGGTTTCTCAGGCTGTGTACTAAAATGCTACAAGTAGACAAAGTTCACAATGTCAGTGCTATATATGTGTGTGTGTGTGTGTGTGTGTGTGTGTATATATACATATACATATATATATGTATATGTGTGTATATATATATATGTTTGTGTGTATATATGTCTCTATATATGTGTATATATATATACACATATATATGTCACATGTATATAAATGTGTGCATTTAAATATACATATAAATTATATAACTATATAAATTATATAAAATTATGTATGTGCATACTTATATACTATATATGTTATACTAGTTGTACTTGCTTGTTTTGTGTATCAACTTGACACAAGCTGGAGTTAACACAGAGAAAGGAGCCTCCCTTGAAGAAATACCTCCATGAGATCTAACTGTTAAGCATTTTCTCAATTAGTGATCAAATGTGGGAGGGCCCATGGTAGGTGGTATCATACCTGGGCTGGTAGTTTTGATTTCTATAAGAAAGCAAGCTGAGCAAGCCAGATAAAGCAAGCCCTGCATCAGCTCCTGCTTCCTGACCTGCTTGAGTTCTGGTCCTGACTTCCTTGGTGATAACCAGCAATATGGAAGTGTAAGCCGAATAAACCCTTTCCTCACCAACTTGCTTCTTGGTCATGATGTTTGTGTAGGAATAGAAACCCTGACTAAGACAATTCATATATTATTATATATTATTTAACACATATAATTAGAGGCCATGGAGGGTTCTTTCTTACTGGCTTGCTTCCCCTGGCTTGCTCAGCCTGCTCTCTTATAGAACCAAGACTACCAGGCCAGAGAAGGCACCACCCATAAGGGGACCTCCCCGATTGATCACTAATTGAGAAAATGCCTTACAGCTGGATCTCCTGGAGGCATTTCCACAACTAAAGCTCCTTTCTCTGTGATAACTCCAGCCTGTGTCAAATTGACACAAAACTAGCCAGTACAATTGACCCCTTGTCAATTTGACACACAAACACATCACTAGTAAGCCTCAACCCTTAGTTTCTTATTCATCCCCAAGATCTAAACAACTTTAAAAGTCCTACAGTATTTACATATTAAAAGCTCAACCTTTTTAAAATTTCCAGTATCTTTTAAAATCCAAAGTCTTTTTACAACTAAAAGTCTCTTAACTGTGGGCTCCACTGAAATACTTCCTTCAAGAGGGAAAAATATCAGGGCACAGTCACAATCAAAAGCAAAAATCAATCTCCAACTGTCCAATGTCTGGGATTCAACTCATGATCTTCTGGCTCTTCCAAGAGCTTGGGTCACTTCTTAAGCCCTGTCCTTTGTAGAACACACATTGTCTTCTAGGCTCCAGCTGCCTGTACTCCACTGCTGCTGCTGTTCTTGGTGGTCATCTCATGGTACTGGCATCTCCAAAATGCTGCTGACTTCCACTGTAACTTGGCTTCAACAATAGCCTCTCATAGGTTCTCTTCATGGTGCCAAGCCTCAACTCCTTTGCATGACCCCTTCAGTCCTAGGCCATCAATTGCAACTGAGGCTGCACCTTTACCAATGGCCTTCCATGGCCTCTCACAGTGTGGAGCCTCAGCTGCTCTGTGTGACCCCTTCATGCCTTCAAAACCAGTACCACCTGGGTAACTCTTACATATTACTAAGTCCAGCCACAGCACATGGTACAAACTTGGCTATCTCTGAAACAAAGACTCTGTGCTCTCAGAAAAGTCTTCCCAGAAGTTGTCACCTCAATGATTCTGGTCAGCTCTTCTTAATCACAGCTAATTTCTTAGCTCCAGCTAACCAGCATCAATAGTCCCAGTAATGCAAAGTTTTCACTTTAGTAGTTCTGGTATCTTGTTAATCACAGCTGATTCTTCAGCCCCAGCTAACCAGAACCACAGAATCTTCACAATCACAATAGCAATAGCCCTGAAAAGAGTCTTTAATCTTCCCTTTGAAATTAAACAAGCCAGGCCTCCATCTTCTGCACTGTTTTCAACATTATCTTCTAAGTGCCTACACAACATCCCACAGAGCTCTTAACACCACATCGAATGGATCTTCTGGTCTAAAGTTCCAAAGTCCTTCCACATTCCTCTGCAAAATATGGTCAGGTTGTCACAGGAATACCCCGCTATGCTGGTACCAATTTGTCTTAGTTGGGGTTCTCTAGAGTCACAGAACTTATGGATAGACTCTATATAGTAAAGGAATTTATTGATGACTTACAGTCTGCAGTCCAATTCCCAACAATGGTTCAGTTGTAGCTGTGAATGGAAGTCCAAGGATCTAGCAGTTGCTCTGTACCACGTGGCAAGCAGGCAAAAGAACGAGAGTGAAACTCCCTTCTTCCAATGTCCTTATATGGTCTCCAGCAGAAGGTGTAACCCAGATTAAAGATGTGTGCCACCACACCTTTAATCCCAGATTACCTTGAACTCAGAGATCTCACTGTCTTAATCTTTTGAAATCCATAGCCACTATGCCTCAAGATCTCCATACCAAGATCCAGGTCAGAAACTTCTATCTCCTAGCCTCCAGATTAGGGTCACTGGTGACCCTTCCAATTCTGGATTGTAGTTCATTCCAAATATAGTCAAGTTGACAACCAGGAATAGCCACTACTTTAGTATATATATATATATATATATATCAGTATATACTATATATAGTTTATTATATTAGTATATGTTATATGTATTATATATTATATATAATAATATATGAGTGTATGTTAGTATAAATTACATAGTATTATATATGAATCTATAATATATGTTGTATATATATATATATATATATATATATATATATATATATATGCATGTATGTGTGTGTATGTATGTATGTATGTATATGTATATTATTTCCACAATCCATCAAACAAGTGATGTGTTAGCTAGGAACTTCCTCATTCCTTAATTACAAGATAAGAGTAATATTGATTAATTTAGTTCCTGATATTGAAATGTTTTGGATAATATACCATATTGGGAATACCTTTAGGATAACCTGATTTAATTTTTTAATTGAATTTAACTTTAACATCCACATTATACACAGTTATGAAGCTGATAGTTAAATCTTACCATGATTCTTCCCATTGCTATCTGTTGTTGTTTGTTAAAATATTCGAATCTATTCTCTGGATATATTTGTGGTTTTAGAAATGGTAGGAATATTTTAAAGTCAAAAGCAACAGAGAAGAAATTCATGAGGTATCAAATATCAAATCAAATATTTTTGGTGTAAAGATAAAAAATAAAATTTCTTTGTCCCTTTGGGAATTTCACTCATTTTAATCTATATCACTAATTTACTTAGTGTCTTTGCTAAAAAATAAAACAAACATTTTTATATGCTCTGTACTTTTTGGTCAGAATCTCAAGATGCTTCTACCACAATTTTCCCTACCTTTGTCAGTTTCTGTGGATGTTTGAAGTCTGATCATACATCAATTACTTATATAAGTCCATTGTATATTATTTCTTTCTTGACACTTTTACATTCTAGGAGTTAGCCCTACATGTACAATTTTAAAAATCTACTTACCAGTATGCTTCTATATGACCAGACAAAGGCTAGCTAGACAAAGTTAATAGTATCCAAGGTACCCTTCAGATAAATGTCTGCTACTAAAAACCATGCAACATTGATAACAACAGCAGAGTGAGTTGGTTGCAGTACACATACTTCAAATTATTTTCTTATAATAAACCATGTACTCAAAAAAAAAAAAAGGAAATACCTGATTAACAACTGAGAAATTTTCATTAGAGGCTTGGCTAATTGCTATTTTAAAACACTTCTTTTAATCATATTACACTTAGCAGTCACCTATTCTCTGTACCTTTGCCACTTGAGGATTCTTGTGTTAATCATTATCTACTACAAACAGAGTCTCTGATGAGGTTCGAGACGCACCAGAGTCTTTGAATCTAATAAGACATTGTTTGGAATTAGTTTAATATTATATTAGCAAAATAATAATTGTAGGTTCTTACCTTCGTCTTGGTCCTGATAACTGTCCCAGGTGTGCGTTGTTCTGGGCTGCAATTCAATCAGAACTTGGTTGGTTTCTCACGTACATGCCAGTGAGCCACCATTGTTTCCTTGGACATGTTTTACCAGGCAGGGTGTTGTTGTATCTCACAGAGCTGACAGATTAATGATCAGTGGAGTAAAGAGATATTTCAATCACACATGTATCTCACAAGAGTCAGGACTCAATGAGCTTGAACTTATCTTGTCTGTCCCTTCAAAGCACTAGAATTTCAGTTGTGCATTCAACAACCTCATCATTGAAAATGATTTAATAATCTATATGTATTTTTCTAGAGCCTTTTAGCCAAAAAGTATCACATCTTCCAACTATATATTTCATTAAAATATAGAGTGTTTTAAATAATGAAATGGAAGTATAAGCTCTCATATGGTAAGTGTGTGAAATTTAGAAGGCCATTCTATTTACCGTTGTTAGCCAAGGAGAAAATAAAACACCAGTAGATCACAGGTGAACATTCATTTTGTATTCCTATAATGAGTAATAAAATATGAAGAGGAAAGGGTGTATAAAATCCAAACATCTCATGGGAAATAGTTTGTGCATAAGAATTTAGCATCATCTCAGTGTATCAGAATCCAGCCCTCTTCCACTTTAGATTCAGCTCCTTCCAGAAATAACTATTATGAGTTCACAAGTAAATTACTTACAGGAGCTTCATTTGCTGAGTTCCTCTCATGGACTAATGTCTTGAATGACACTTGTTCTTTCAATGACAAAATTGCATCCATTTCTTGTCTTAAGTGTACTGCATGTCTTATAGGTAAAATATTGACTTGCAGGATATATTCTGTCCCCAAACACAGGCTCAGGCTGCACACATCCTTACCTCAGCATGGTGCCTTTGCTTTCAGTCCACATATTCTTACTTCAGCACCTTTGCATTCATATTAATTTCAGCAAATACATCTGGACTTACCTGTTTGTCAGGAATCATAATGGGACAAGCTAATAACTAGCAGGTGATCTCATGATCTCATCCTGAAGTGGTCTGCTTCGGAATATTATATAATGTGCGACAAGCGAGCCCTCATTAAGCAAGACAGTGATGGACTTATTTTAGGAAAAATTCCTGCTATTCATATGCTTTCCCTATTATATATATATCACTAAGTAGTAACACGCCACTTTGGAGCAGATCTCTGCCGGTCCACGAAGATTTACTATCTTGTAGTGATGCTATATTGACAAATAGATGACTTAAGTCCTAATGATGATGCTATAAGAATTCCTAAAATTACATCTGTGACTTTTAAGCTCTTTTATAATGGGACTGCTATTAGATCCTTTTCTGATAGTCAAAGCTGCAATGAGAACTCTGTCAGCCTCCTACGTGTCACCAGTCAATTGCTCTTAGATGGCAACAAGGCGTTCTCCTACCCAGAGCACATTCCAAGAGGTTGTAAAGCAATTAACCAAAGGTCATCAAAAAGATTTATTATAGGTGTTAGGACAGAAGATAAAATATAGACTGAGTTTATCAATACAAAACTTCACTAATAACTTAGTTGTGGTTTTAAACCTTCAGTGAAACTGTGGATCTGAGACAGGTGATGGATGTTTAGCTAGATAATTACTCCTAATGGATATTCATGTAAACATTCACCACTGTAAACTTCTATTTCAATTTATGATTTGATTTTTTTGTGTGAACTTGTGATGGACTTTGTAACATGTGATCATGTATTCTGAAAGATGTATAAGTACTGAGGACAAAGAGATAAGAGCAAGATCAATAAAGGAGACTTTTTTGCCTTTCCCCACTTAGACTAGAATCTTTTCCCTTTCCCACTTAGAGAATTTTCCCCTTTCCCCACTTAGGATCTTTCCACTATTCCCCTTAGATAGCTTTCATAGGAAACTTTTTACAACTTAGTAATAAACTTTATAATCACTTCTCTTAGTGTCTTCTCTTCCTGTGACTTCAGACCAGCAGGCTGAAAGTTAGAGCCCAGCAGTTCCTGCTGAGATAGAACAAAGGCTGCTTAATCCTCCATTGTAAGGCTATAGGTGTTAATCGCCTAAGCCAGCAGTCTTTTACCCTCAGAAAGAGCAAGAAAGTTTTTAGGACTTTTTAGAAATTATTATCAGTATTTCAGTATAATTAGAGAGCTAGAAAGCCCCAAGACTCTCAGACTTTAAAGCCATCACCAGAATCCTACTCTGTGACTCCATAGCTACCTTGCCCTGGGACTGGGAGGCTCCCGGCACCTGTTTAATCTTATTTTTATATTCTTTCAAAACTCCAAATTCTGCTGAGGATATAATTAGCTTTACAATGAGATTGAACATGTAATACAATTTATTATGTATATATTGAGAGTCATCCATATTTTTGTGGGTAATTGAGAGATGGAGTGAGTTGCTGAAATCATTGGCAAACACAAGGTGTGTGAAGAGTGGATAGCAGGGAATTCATATCTTCTCAACAACATTAACTCACATATCTCATCCCCAAACGGAAGAAACAAGCTTTATGCTTTTGAGTATGCAAAACAGAGAGTTGGAGAGATGGTTCATCTGCTAAGAATATATGCTGCTCTTGAAGAGGTCATGAGTTTGGAGCCCAGTGCCCCATCAAGCACCTTACAAGTGCTTATAACTCCAGGTCCAGTGGATATGAGACTTCTGGTCTATACAGGCACCCACACATGTGTGGACATATCTATAGACACACATGAACATACATACAACTAATAGTAACAAATAAAATTATAAAAATAACATAAAATAATCACACACATATTACTTGACTCAAAATTTGCTTCTGTCAGCTTCAAAACATAAGTCTGAATTCTTGCATTCTCCTTGCATTTTTAACAAACCATGTAATGTGTATAGTTTTTTCTGCATGTTATTTTATTACTTTTTTTGAAGGTGAAAAACAGTTCATTGTCAAAGTGAATTAATCACAGTTAAGGAACTTATTTTTCTCAATGCTGTCACTCAGAAGTTTATGTTTAAACCTGTCCTAGCTAGGGTTACAATGCTGTTATGAAACAGCTTTACCAAGAGCAAGCCAGGGAGGAAATGGTTAATTTGACTTAAATTTCTGTATCATAGTTTATCGTCAAAGGAAGTCAGGACCAGAACTCAAACAGGACAAGAACTTGTAGACAGGTTTGATGGAGCTGCGGAAGAGTGTTGCTTATCATTTTATTACTCTTATATATGGCTAATATATTATACAAGTACACTTACTGCCCAATCCTAATAAAAATATTCATTCAACAAATCTAAACATGGTCAATCACTTTTGGACTTCCTGTAAATTTGAGGAATTTCAATTTTCTATTGGAGTCAGTCCTTGAACATTAGAACAACTAAAAATAAAAATAAGTGGATATGATATTTAAACATAAGTAATACCATTTATTCTCTCTCTCTCTCTCTCTCTCTCTCTCTCTCTCACACACACACACACACACACACACAGAGTTTCTGTCTGTGATAACTAGTACTGCAACAAAATATAACAGCTTCAGAACTTATGAAGAAATATTTATGAGTCTGCAATCAGTTTCCTATTATTTCATAATTCTGCCAATTTTCAAATGCCTGGGCTCAAATTTTTTGTTTTGTTTTGTTTTTTGTTTACAGGAATGTGCGCTGTCATGGTCTGAATGCCCCCTCTAGCTCTACGGACAAGGTAGAGTTGGCTTTATTTTACATTTAAAAAGAAAAATTCAAACTTCACTGGTTTTTAAATTGAAGCCGTATTTATGTATTGTATTTTGTCAAATATTGTTGATTGGTGACTGATTGTAACACTGAGAACCCAGTTAAGAACCATCTCTGCTTCCCCTGTTCTTCTCAATAGCAACTGTGTGAAGCCAAGTAAAAATGCTTACAAACACTTCCTAGCGAAATCTGTGATACAGTGGTTGATTGATTGTTCATTTATCATTATCATTTATTTATCATCAATAATCATCTGTGTATCTTTGTTCATCTCTATTCATTCACCTACCATTTAACCACCATCAGTATATCATCTTTGTATGTATCATTTATCATTTCATATATATAAATAATTGTGTCTTACCATCTTTCAATGATCTATTAATCCATTATTTATCATTGCCTCTATAATTTGTCTCTCCAATATCTACCTTAAAACATCTATCATCTGTCTATCATCTCTCTATCATGNAAAAAGGTCTTATTGAAGCCGGGCGTGGTGGTGCATGCCTTTAATCCCAGCACTTGGGAGGCAGAGGCAGGCGGATTTCTGAGTTCTAGGTGAGCCTGGTCTACAAAGTGAGTTCCAGGACAGCCAGGGCTATACAGAGAAACCCTGTCTCAAAAAACAAAAAAAACAAAAAAAACAAAAAAAAAAAAAAAGGTCTTATTAGAGTAACAAGTTTCATTACAAATGAAAATTGAATCCATGAAATTGAGCTTCCCTTTTGCATGAGAAGCTGATTCCTTCTGACTCTACATAAATCAAGGAAGAAGCATGTGGTTCAGTATTTCAGTTGGGCTTTTATGAGTTAGTTTTCATCAGAACTTTGAAAAAAGTAGACATCTGGACAGAAGAATTTGGAATCTTTTCAAGTTTTGAGCTTCTCAGCTGTCTCTCCTGTGTTTGCCTGTGGATTTGGTGTGTTGGGGAAAGTGAAATTAAACATAAATGCTTTATGATTATTGATTATATTCCTAAGGGAATACAGAAAAACTTACTTAAGAATTAAATAGAAATAATTCCTTTGCATCGTGCCAGCTGTTTTGTTTCTTTAAACATAATGTTCCAAGTTGTTCTATATCTTGGAGTTTGTTCATTATCAGTGTTACATATGTTTTTACAAAGTAGTAGGTATAATTTTTTAAGTCCCTTGACCAAATTAATTGGCTTAATTTCTTATGATATTTACCCCGGGACAATAGAGATTGCGTATTCTCTTTATCCTTGAGTTAATAAATGACAATAGAAGAATAAAAATATTCAATTAAATATTCAATTATTCAATATTCAATTAAAATATTCAATTAAAAATTTCAATTAAATAATACATGCACATACATCCACATGTGTCTACATGTGCACTTGTGTGCACACATACGCATACACATAGACAGACAGACAATAATTCCTGTCCATGGAAAGCAATGCTCAGAGGCAAAGCTCTCTTCTCTATGGTATTCATTTGAGATCACCAGTTATGAAATTCTGCTGGGGCTGAAATGACCTTGACCTTGTCCTGGTCTTTTAGGTCATTGCCAGAGTATTAAAAAAGATCACTTGACAGTCAGCTCAGGACTCACTGTCCATCTTGTAGACTCTTCCAGTTGTGCACTCTCATTTCTCCCCTTTCCCACTGCTTGAATGTTGCAGTGGGATGGGCAAGCCATAGATATGTAAGAAAAGCTACAAAGGATACAAACCTAAGGTTTCTTAAATGCTCAGCCCTGATTACTGACTGTCAGGAGAATGCAAAGCCATGAACACATGCAAGTGGAAGGCTCCATAGCTGCCTTTGCTCTACATTATCAGGATAGGAGAGGATGCACTCTGCTTATTTTTATTGTTCGTTCTTGTAATCTGCGCTCCTGTATCTATTTTTATGTATGTCCCACATTTAAAAGATAAAGGGATGAAATTCTGTTTTCTTATCTGCATATTTATTCGTGATTCTGCTGTCAGAGTGATGAATATGTATAGATAGCTCATGGCAGGATAGTATGAGGATGATTGAGACAAGAAAATGCCTAGTATTCTCAGTAGCCAGTAAATGCAAAAGAAATCTGTTGGCTGCATTTGGTATTCTGTTCTTTTAATCAGTGCTTGTAAGAAAGACTTTCCTTTCAGAAGTTTTTAGAATACTTAAAATGTCTTATTTCTTACCAGCAAGCCCAAAGGACATTAGCCATACACAAAAGCTGACTGTGCTGCCTGTCTTCATGTCTATGAATTTTTTAAATAATGTCTTTTTATATAGTTTGCTTCATTTAGATGTGATTTTTTTTTTCGAGACAGGGTTTCCCTGTATAGCCCTGGCTGTCCTGGAACTCACTTTGTAGACCAGGCTGGCCTCAAACTCAGAAATCCGCCTGCCTCTGCCTCCCGAGTGCTGGGATTAAAGGCATGCGCCACCACGCCCTGCTTTAGATGTGATTTTTATTTTCTTTTTGGAATTTGGTTTCTAGTTGTCCATCTCTTGTCTTGGTTTTAACACATAAATTAAGTTCACTAAATCACTCTTTTATTACATACTGCAACAGAAATAATCCAAGGGCAGTTATATAAACTTTAGAATATTTGTTTGCTTTTCAGGTCAGTCTAAAATATTTCTTTTTTTTAATTTCTTTTCTTTTATTCTTCTTTTCTTTTTGAGAGAGGTTTTCTCCCTGGCTGTCCTGGAACTCACTTTGTAGACCAGGTTGGCCTCGAACTCAGAAATCTGCCTGCCTCTGCCTCCCGAGTGCACCACCATGCCCGGCTCTAAAATATTTCTCGATTCAGTTTTTTATCTTACACTTTTTTGTGTCTTTACTTTTATGTCTGGCTTATCAATGTTACCTTCACATTAGCTTGGGTTTCTCATAAAAGTGTCTTTTGAGTTCAGCTCTAGCTACATCAACCATCATGTTAGGCTTGAAGGCACCTGGGACATGAATATAGCACAGCCAACCTGAAATATGTCCCACCCTGGTCATAAATGCACCATAGATACCCACAGATTATTAATTTCTTGTCAACACCTACTTCGTGAATGTTCTTTATTTTCCAGTAAGAATGTGCTGTGTTTGCATGCCCTCTCGTTTTGGGCATCACCTTGCTGGTAAAGGGGCCCATGTCTCTGTGAACGAAAACCAAATAAAATCACACCTAAATCCAATAGTTTTGAGTGTTGCGTGCTCAGCAGCGGTAGCTGCCAAGACATTTATGGATAATTTACTACAGGAAAACTGTATGAGCAGTAAAACATTTGATGCTGTACAAGTGTTTTCTAGGAGCAGCATATAGGGTTGCTGGGAGAGTGTGGTATGTGACAGGAAACAACCGAGCCTCTGACTTATGCCTTGCAAAAGGTTCGAGTTGGTGAGCAAGGGAAGGGGAAAAGGATAGGGGATTTTCAGAAGGGAAACTAGGAAAGGGGATAACATTTGAAATGCAAATAAAGAAAATATCTAATAAAAAAAGAATGAAAAAAAAAGGTTCACTTTTCCATGTAATCCTTTCTCAGAAGTTACCTAGAACATTCTTTACATCACTTTGCCTTTCCTTTATATTTTGAAATTACAAATATGGACGGTTGCATTTATACTTTTGAGGAGATGCTAACCTATCAGTTTATATAATAAAAGGAATACAGTCTGCCTAATTTGTTTTGTTTTTTTTAATTCAGTTCCATCCTTAATCATAACCTCTATTATTTAACTTTATTTTTAGTAATACTTTGTGTTTTCAAACAGAAATGTGCACATGCACACTTACACCACACACACACACACACACACACACACACACACACACACACACAGAGAGAGAGAGAGAGAGAGAGAGAGAGAGAGAGAGAGAGAACTTACACTGTTCAAGTCCAAGTCGCCCAGAGTCTTAAATCATTGCTGTGAACACTATGATAGAAATCAAGGTAGAGTTGCTTCCCCATACAATAAGTCAAATATCAACTATATCATACTTACTAGCCTTTATCATTACATATAGTAAGTAGTTGATTCTACTATAACCAGTGGCTATTAAATTTCCCCTCTCATATGTGTGTTAGACACAACTTCTAATTTCTTACAAAGTTCTAGCACTTTTCAGTCTTCATATGAACTACTTAGAAAAGATAGTGTTTTATTTACCATGTCTATGTCCAGCCAATGATTTCCTAGGATGGTAAAATGTGATGTACTTGTTTTGAAACTGACTCCTTCACCCCCAGCAGATGACTGTCTATAATCTATTCCAGGATTTAATGATGTAGACCATTCTGAGCTTATCTAATTCTTGTGTCTTTCAGTCATTTTCCCTTCCCTACCTTTTGCATTTCTTTGCCATTAACATTTAAAATTCCAGGAAGAGATCACTTTCATAATGCTTCTCATTAAGTTTCTCTGGAAATTCAATTTTAAAAATGTGATCTTCTTTAAATGAGGGAAGTATTTTTTCATATCTTTTTTTGCTCTCAAATTGTCTTGCTTTCTTCTCCTTTTTATAGCCTTCATCCATAGATGGAATGTTCCAGATCCATTTTTTCCAATAGTGTTGATTATTCTTTATTAAGGTTTATTCTGGTCCCCTTTCTTTTTATTTTTGGGGTATTTTGTGTGCAGCTCTTACTTGCTTTCCTTACCATATGCCCTGCAGCCCCTTTCAATGCCTTTTCTCAGTTGCTTTGATTTCTCCCATGTTTCCTCTCTGATCACAGTAACCCTTAGTAAGTAACATACTCTTAAAACTAGATCACAGTAACTTGTTGCCAAAGTCAGACTCTAGAGCTGTGGGGGACTCAAATTTTCTTCCTTCTATGTTAAGAGGAACCCAACATTATCTTGAGTCTCTGTATTTTATCACCTACATGCAATCAATAGGTGGGAAAGCCACTCTAATTATTTAACTAGCCAATGGGAAGGTTTCAGTCTTTCTTAGACTAAACATACTTCAGTCTTTCATTGGTCTCTTCAGCTGGCTTATCCCCCTGCCCCCACCATTATTCAAAAATATGTCTAGGTATAGATGCCTTTGTATATTAGATGAAGAAATAGGATGCCCTACTATGACATTACTAAAAATTCACAATATTATACAGGGTGTGAGACATTAGGCCCTGCATCCACTATCTCCTTTTCCATGGGAGGTAACTTTGCTTGTTCCTCTAACCCACGCCATCCACAGGGAGATTCTTTGTGCTTTGCCATCTTGGCTAAGGTACAGTACTCTCCCACACTATAATGAAGTCCTCACAGCTGTGATGGATTAAGCATGTGTTATCACCTTGATATCTGCCTGTCTGTGCCACAAAGCCCTATTGTGGTCCTCTCATTAACTGTATTCTAATTTCTGGATAACACTTGAAATGTAAATAAAGAAAATATCTAATAAAGAGAAAATATCTAATAAAGAGGAAAAAAAAATAATGCCCAAGAAATGAAAGGGCCCAAAACTCCCAGGAAAAACTTAAATTTTAGAGTGTCACTCTTCCTGACAGTAACAAAATTAAGTACCCTGAGGCTTCTGAGGTCTCAGACCTAGCTTAGGTGTGAGACAAGGCGCTGCCCGCTGATGACACACCCTCATTTGCATATCTCCCTTCTCTATGAGCTTGCTTGATTGTTCTGCCTCCCTGACTTTTCTTCCCACACATACTGAGAGACACCAAGCTTTCCTTGCTCCCTGCTCTCAGTCACAGGTCGAAGCTCTTAAGATCTTACTCAAACTGCTGAATCTGGATTGTACAGACTCAGTTTCATTCATGCAAGTCGCGGGGAAACCAGAACATTCTCAGCAACCTGGCTCAAATACAGCTGACTCCCAGGCCCAGATAGATGCCTTATTCCTTATAAGCTAAAAATCTGTTGTTAGTTCTGAGAGCAAGCATTCCCTTGAAAATGCATTCCAATGTGATGTTCTAAGTGGATTAGCAAAGATGATCCAGTACCCAGTAGCACATGAGAAGCTTACAATTTTCAATCACTGTTTGAATATTCTGAAATATTAGGATTGTATTTCTTTCAAAGTGAGGTGTCAATTTCAAACTGTGTCCTTCTAATATGCAATAGCTCCCCTCAGACACTGCTTCCCCAAATCTGCTTTCATCTTTGCCTCTCCTTTTCCTAGGAGGCAATGGTTTCAACATATCCATACACAATTCAACAAAAATTAAGTTGGGTTTTACCCAGGTTAGAAATCCTGTCCTATGTTTTTGTTTGTTTCTTTGTATTTTTTTTTGTTGTTCTTTTTTGTTTTTTTTTTCCAGAGGAATGGGACAATTAATTGTAAGTGCATACTGGTTGCAAATACGCTAGTGTAGATGTAAAATCCAAAAGCAACTGGGCAGGTATGTCAAGCTAGCCATAGTATACTATATGATGGCAGGGAGTATATAGATATTTTCTGGTTAATCACAAAGGTATCTGCCATTGTTGGCTGACTCCTACTTATCTCAGGGGTCTCTTTGACTGTTCTAATCTTCTTTCAACTTCCTAAGAGTCTGTGAAAGTCAGACATGCTATCTAAGGGAGGTTTTTTCCCAATAAACAACATTTAACAGACAGCCTGACACTTCCTTCCAATCTTTTCTCCATCTTTATATTAATCAGTAAAATTCCACATTATGTTCAGTTAACTTTTTCATTCAGAGATTTTTCATTATTGTAAAACTCATTGTATTTTATATTTTATTTAATATGTGTGCTTTGCTACTGTTTTTAATTTAGCCATCTACGTAAATGTTTAGCACAGTCACATACCTTAGAGTTCTTGGATATTTCTGGCATGCTACTGAGTCTATTATGTATTTAAGTGTGTTCAGCAATGAGATGGTTTTATTTCTTGTTTTGTACTCTTTGAAAGTTTGTATCATATCTCAAACTCATGGGCCCATGGACAATGCAGTTTTACTTTTGAAATTCTTTGCTAAAAGAGACAGTTATAATTATGTTTAAAATCAAAGTGGGCTCTTACTGACAAGCCTGGAGTCTGCCTTCAGTGCTAAGTGTATTGTTGAATATATTGGCCTTTCCTGGATTTTATGTATTCTCTCAGTCAAAAGAAGTTTAGAAAGTGAAATGTTTTTACATGCAATCTTTCTATTTTTAATCAATCATTTAATAAAGACATAAATGTTCTATGACCTTTGAATAATGACCATTACTTCAAGGTTCTGAGTGCTTTGAACCTAGAGTAGAATATACTCTGCCCTTCCCTATAGATGTGCCTTGAAATTTTAGGATGTTCATCTTTTTAGAAAATATAAAACATTTTTGTTTATCATTTTCTATTTTAAATATAGTAAGGAGGCAGGAGAGACGGCTCGTGGTTAAGAACACTTGCTGCTGTTGCAGGGGATCTGGGTTCGGTTCCTGGTACTGATATTAGGTAATTTAAAACTGCTTGTAACTCCAGTTCCTGGGGATGCAATGCCCTCTTCTGATCTCTGTGAGCATGTGCCTGCACATGGTGCACAGACATACTCATGCACACACACACACACACAGTATTAAATTAAATAAGTAAAATCATTTTAAAATCATAAGTATTCACTCCATACATTTAATTTAACAAAACATTATCTAATCTAATTTGGCTCTTTTGCCTTCTGAAATTATCAGGACAATTTTCTATGGCCCTTCATGTTGATAGGTAATGAACAATTTCAGAATTCTTTTCTATTTAGTCATCATTATATTAATGGTAACCTGAGCATACTAGTGTGTAGTGAGTTCTTGCTCCCAGATTAGATAAATCACTGTGCTGGTTAGTTTTTCTCTACTTGATAGAAACCTAGATATGCCTGGAAAAAGAGAGTCACCATTGCCTCCATCAGATTGGACGTGGGCATGTCTGTGGGGCATTTTCTTGATTGCTGGTTGATGTATGACAACTGGCTCAGACTACAATGAGTCATACCACACCTGGCAAATGGGCCTGGGCTGTATATGTAAGGTATATGTAATGTATATGTAATATATGTGTAATATATATGTAATATATATGTAATATATATATTATATATATATATATATATATATATATATATATATGATATATATATATGCAAGCCAAGTAGAGCAACCCAGTAAGCAGCACTCCTCCATGGCCTCTTCTTCAGTTTTTGGCTATAAGTTCTTTGAGTTCTTGCCCTGGCTTCCCTGGATGGTGTTATATACCTTGTAAGATAATACAAACCTTTTGCTCCCCAAGATGTATTGGGTAATGGTAGTCTATCACAGCAATAGAAGCTCTCACTAAGACAATCACCATCCTAAAGAATCCAGCACAACAAGCACATTTTGTTCTTCATGTACGAAGAAAGTACAGTTGCACCCGGGCAGGATAACCGTTGCTGCACGGACATCTGTCTACCCCAAGGATCATTAGCCTCAAGTTTTATTTTCCTGACAATTAACTGTTGTAATATTAAAAGTATGGGAGGTATCAAATTTTGAGAGTCATCAATTCTTCAACGAGTCAGGTCACTGGTGCATGTTACACACAACTGGAGTATTTTCCAATATAGACGGATGCTAATATATAGGGCTCTGTGAAGTAAATCATCACCAGTAACACAGCTTATAAAGTCATCTCATGGAACATTTAACAAGACAGGCCATGTTGGAATTGTAGCTCAGGATGCAATTAAAAGAATTCAAATCAGTGTAATAATCAAAAAAAAATGAGGCTATCAATTTGAGAGTTGGGAGGATGGGAAGGGGTGGAGAGGAGGGGACATGACAGGTTCTGGGAGGGGGTGGTGAGAAAAGGTAAGAAAAAAAAGTGACATAATAATATTTTAATTGAAAATGCAAAACCATTAAATAAAATAGATAAAAAGGATTCAAATCAGACTAGAAAGTAAGTGGTATTGTGTCCAAATCATACCTATTCAGAGTGTATTGGCAATCTCTTACGATGCAGTGATAAGTTTATCCTGTAGTTTTTCTAGAAAGAAATGAAAAATCACTTAACCCAGGCAGGTATGTCATGAAAACAGGATCCTGGAAAGATGTTTAGCAGCATCAAGGGAAGCAGCTTACATTCATCTGGAGATTCCATGGAGTAAAATGACTCTCGTGTTCTCTTAAGACCATCAACACAACCCATCTCAGGGAAGAGAGGAGATAAGTTGACCTGAGTGATCAAATGCAGGGACTTCTCCTAAGAGGTTTAGAGTTTGAGCAGAATTAAATTTGGTCCAGTGTTGCAAATGAGCCTCGCTGGCCACTGACTGTCTGCTTGGCTTACTCCCATGAATCAGGAAATGCTTGTGGTTACCTCTACCTCTGCATTCTTTCTCTTGCAGGACCTCGGGAATTCTGCTAACAGTACAGCATTCTGAACAAGCACGTGTAAAGCAAAGGGCATCATGAGTTAAAACAGAAATGGTTTTATTCTTTAAATATTTACTTTTATTTAGTTGTGTTGCTATATGTACATGCATACAGGTACCTTCAGAGACCAGAAAAGGATGTTTGAGTCCTAGGCACTGGAGTTATAGACACTCATGAGCAGCCTGATATGAGCCTTTGGAACTGATTTCCAGACCCTTGCAAGAACAGTATCTTTTCTTAAATACTAAACCATTTCTCCAGCTTTAAAATAGATAAGACATGTAAGAGTCTTGCTTGTGAGGTGTGTATATTTATGGTCTTTTTTGACACTTATTTATTTTGTGTGTGTGTTTCTTTCTGCATGGGGTTGGGGCGGGCTCCTCTGTGTCAAGCCATTCATGCAGAGGTGAGAGGAAAACTTCTGGGCATCAGTTTGTACCTCCCACCTGGTTGAAGCAGAGGTTGTCTTCTTGGTTTGGTCACCAGACAGCTTACTCACTCCAGGGTATGTGTAAAGAATCTCCTGTCTACACAGACCATCTGCTTGTAGGAGTTCGAGGATTACAAGCATAGCTAGCTTTTTGCCTGAACTTGAGATAAAAGCTAGAGGATATACCTACTCTTGTAGTGACTTGAGGCACCAGGGAAATTGGTACCCAGAAGGGACCTCCCCCCCTACTCAGAGGTGAAGGTGAAGGGGTGGGCAGAGGGAATGTGAAGGGGGATTGGGGGGAGAGTGGGGACTTCCATCAGGATATAAAGTGAATAAATTAATTAATTAGAGGAAAATTCAGAGCATCAGGCTTGTATTGCTACTACTGTAATCTACTATGATATCTCCATAGCCCCTATTTTTATCAATTTAAGTATATAAGCTAAAATCACATACTGGTGCACACACAACATATATAGTTTATAGCCAATAATTTTTTTATTCCTTTAAAATATTGACAGGTTCATATTGCCCATAAAAATCTGTATTAATGAAGTGAAGATAATGCAGGAAATAAAAAGAAGTTGCATTTGCTCTAGTTAGTTAATCACAAGGCACATGGATCACTGCCATAAATAACAAAAAAACTTCTACCAACCTTTGGAAGTTTTTTCCAGGATAAATGTCTAAAATCATGAGTTTGATATTTTTCTTAAGTCAACTACTACTCATTGAGAAAGCTCTTCCATTTCTCAGGTGAGAATCCAGCTTAAAGACATTGTATCCATGCCAAAAAAGAGTTTCATTAAATAATAATAATAATAAAATATGAGCACAGTATCCTTCTGTGAAGGGAGAGACACTGGGTGGTGATTCTTGTTGACTTTTTCATTTACAGCATACATAATAGTTCCATTTAGCTTTTAGATTACCTGTCTGGTAATCATAATATCAAAGACCAAGCTACATAATGTGTGTCACTGAACTGCAATTTTGAATGTAATTTCACATTAAATTTAACTAGAAGGGAGGAAGGAAAAGAGAGAAGAGATTGATTATGAGTATGTATGTGTTCACTTGATGACTATGTTTATGCAAAGTGACTAATCTCAGTCCAGCCTGTTGGAAATGTATGATTGACACACTCCCAAGTATATAGTCATAGATGTATAACTGAAGTGGCCAAAGGAAAACAATGCAAAAACTCTCATTTTATTAACACAACATTATCATTTGTTTAGGTCTTTTCGTCCATAGGAGCTGATTCATCAGGAGGGGAAACACTTAGATATTTCATTTACCCTACAGCAACCTTATTGCCAAATGTGTTAGGTGGAATAGTGAGGTGTCAAATATTCCTTGAGAAAGAACATGGTATTCATGTTAAGTTGACATATGTGACAAACATAATCATATATAATGCTTATGGCAGTCTGTGGTTGCTTTTAAATTGTGTTATTGGTCCATGAATTATCTTTGTTGTTAGTTCTATGGGATAGAACCTGGAGTGATCTTTTCTATTATTTCTCTGGTTCTTTTCCACGTTTTTTTTTTTTTTCCTTAACAGTTCTGTTTTTATCTTGAAATCTAGTTGCTATCAAAACTCGTAAAAATACTAGAAATCTTTGTGTCCTTCTTGTACAGCACTGTAGGCAGACAACTTGTTTCCTTGCTGATGTCAATGGGTTCTTCTAGAATGATTTAGATGTGGTAGTGTTACATTATTGGAAGCTTTTTAAAGCTTTTATTTTTTTCATTTATTTTTAAGTCAAACTTCTTAAAGTTCTTCAAATTGTTTGTATCAAGATTTCAATGATCCCAGGGTAAAGCAATGAAACTCAAATAATTAGTCTATTCCCTTCTTGAAGGACCTAAAATTATGTGCTATTCTAAGGACAGGATAGCTACTAATCTAGCACATTCAACTGCTGTGAGCCCAGCAATCACATTTTTGACTTATCAATGTAACTGTTTAATGCTCTTGATTATTCTTTTAGTTATCATGTCAATAATAATTTGCTACAAAGCTTTGAATAAAATAATCAATGCATGCTATTAAGGGGTTGATCTTGTAAGGAAGAGAATCAACAAATACATGTATATAATTACTAAAAATATTAAGGTAAATAAGGAAAGCAAATAAAGAATAATTATATATAAAATTGAAGAAGCAATCCTTCATTTTAAACCAAACATAATTGAACCATGGATCATTTTGCTATGCTTAAGAACAGTGCAATAAAAAGTAAAATAACACAATTTATATGCAAATGATATGATTTGGTTTTCACCCTCGGATCAACAGAGTCCTATTTGTTTTAAAGTTATATTACACTGGGAAACTATTGCATTTAAGAAAGTGAAAATACTTACATTAACCATGTCCTTACATCCTGTGTTCCTATAAACTCATTAAAGCCCAATTCCCTCTCAAAATCATTTGAGGTGTGATGTGTTAAAGGTCAGACCAGACACTGACTCAAGCCATGGAAGAAAACTTGTATTTTCAGACTCTATACTTCAAGGATCAAATATGTCAGAGAAACCTCTGATGGGCACCATGGATTTCCACAAGTAGCATGTGTACAATGCAGTAATGATGCATTATGTCCTACTCTGAATTATAAGGTCAAATATGGATTAGTGTGTTTATTAATCATCTACTTTTTTCTTCTATTGTTTTCATCAGTAGCCTTTGTTTTGAGATTATTATCAAAATGGTTACATGGAGCAGTTAACTGACCTGCCGTTTAAATTGCTTAATATTCTAAGACAGGTAAATCCATAAATACACACAGACACACACACATACATACAAACACACACACAATTTTTCAGGCCCTCAGAATATATTGCCAACTGCTGTGCTTTTCTCTCAAGTTGGAGGATCCAAAGTTCAAGCTATGAACTTAGTAAGCAACCTGGCCTGAGTTGAGTGTGAAGTTGCACGATTGTTATTACCCAGAAAATGTCTCCTAATTTTACCTCACTTTAATCCAAGAAAAGGATAATTCAGATCCCCTAGACTGCAATTTCTCCTTAGCTTTGAATATAGTAAGCCTTTCTCAAGCAAAAAAATTAAACTCAGAAATGAATACAAAACAAACTCTTCTAGCAAGGACTACAACTTACTTTTGATTAGATCTATCCAATCATTACATTACAAAACTATACTGCTACTTTAATTTTAATTTTAATTTAATATAATCTTAATATATTTTATGATTCATCAATATTATTTTATTGACTGAGATACGAAGGAAGTTATGGGTAGGAAAAATCCTTGAAACGTATGCTTCTTAATATGTGTATGCTATTGCATTTTAATATTACTACCTTCCAATTTTGTAATAAGTGATGAATTTCCATGGAATGTTAGTGATGAAGTCTCTTAAAGACACTCAGTCCCCATGTTCATAATTTTTTATCCCGAATGGCTTTTTTCGTAGGTGACTACCTAATGAGATAAATATATGGAGGCAAATGCTTTTGAGAAAGTTGTCTTTACTCCAAGATCTCTCCTGACATCCAAGTACAAAGTTTAGTTTGAAGACACTTTCATCCCTTTCAAATTGAAGAGGCTTTTTCTGAACTTAAATTATATTTCAGAGTATTTGGGCTAAAATCTAAGACTATATACATTTGGATTATTCAACCAATAAAGAGAGTTGGTAGAAATATATTCTCAAACTCCTCTTCTTTAGAATGGTAATGAAATAAAAATGATAGAAGTTTTGAAATTGGTTTTGCTTTCATTGAGAAATAATACGTTGAGATACATATTTAATGAACAACTTTTAATCAAAATGAGCTTAAGTACTTTTAAAGGGCATGGTTTATTTTAGCAGTATAAGCCAGGATTTATTCAAAGTGCACCTGTTGACTTCAGCTATTCCTGGATAAGGTTTAGTTGATAATAAGATCAGTCCATATCACGTGTGGGGCACTGTTTCTGGGTAACCCTGAACAAACACCTAGTCACCCTTGTTGGCAAGGGTCTTTGCAGATAGCTCATCTCAGACCAGAAAGCCTCTTCCAGGAAGTTCTGCTGCTCGCTGCTTCTTCAAGACAATCCCACTAGTCTAAGAGTGTAGCTCAGCAATCTTACTGTTTACATATGCTTACAGGGGGGACAACCTAGTAAATCTGGCGAACTTCATGGAATTCCTGGACCCATTAAGTTGTTTGCTTCCTGGGCTTAAGGAGTTTCAGTGTGGGTTGGACTGTTTCACTTCCTCTTAGAATGACCTCTTGTTTCACTTCACTTTGAACATCTTTTCTTGTTTTTACCTCCTCTTTGACATCCTGTGCCTGAAGGAGTTTACCTCTAAGATGGAAGGTTTTAATATAGAAGCAGGTGCTGTACAGAGGTCCAGAATGCAGAAACACTTGAAATGAGACCCACAGCATACACTTGGGAAGTAAAAATATCCTGCTGGGAAAATCTCCCTGAATCATCATTTGACCACAGAGATTCTGTGGATTATTTTTCACCTCACCAAAAACAAATTACAAAATAAGAAATAACAAATGACAAATGGCAAAGTCAAATTATTCTGGAAACCCTCGGACCAGCCCTATTTAATGGATGGATAACAATGGTTTTCAAACTCACTTTCCAACCTTCAGCTCCCCTAGAACTAACTGCTAAACGTGCAGCCTCAGGAGAGTACTGGATTATATGCATTTGCTCAGGATAGCACTGGATTATATGCATTTTCTCAATGCAATGGTTCTATCAGCTCTTGGGAATTTTTATTTAAAATTTAAAAGCAGAGAAACAACAAAATCAGCCTATACATATTAATAACTTAAATTTATTTCCATCCGTTTTCTTCTGAAAGTTAATGTTATTAAAAGTTTTAAAAACACAAAGATAATATTTCATCATAAGGAAGATGATTCTGAATTTATAGCTTCTTTAGGGGAATGTCTTACCACTTGAGTGGCAGGCACAAATTAAATTTTCTTTTTTTCTCACTGCTTTCTTGGGGCTCTAATGAGAAATTTATGTAAGTTTTACAACTTTTTTTCAATTTTTTAGCATAGATCTGTGTGTGTGTGTGTGTGTGTGTGTGTGTGTGTGTGTGTGTGTATGTGTGTGTGTGTGTGTGTGTGTATGTGCATATTCACATGTACATATACAGATGTGCTCTTGCACATCTGTATATGTACACATGGGTATATTTACATATATGTGTGTACATGTGGTATGAAACCCACAGACCACTGGGGTTCCGTTCCTTAGACACCTTCCAACTTTGTTTGCAAGAGAAAGGCTCTCTCATTGGCTTGGGCCTCACTAACCTGGTTTTCTTGACTGCCAGTACTCTTCAGGGATTCAGCAGTCTCTGCTTGGCCATAGCAGGATAATGAGTATGCTCCACCATGCTGATATTTTTGGGGGGCTCTGAGAATTGAACTCAAGTCTTCACGCTTGGTGGCAAGCAATTTATCTTTATCCTCTAGCCCCTCTTTTTCTGTTTTCTGTAAATCTCTGTTGACTCATAAAAAAAAATCACTAAAGAACAAAACTGTGAGGAAGTAGATGCTTTCTAAGTTTATGGTGCTATGTTGAAAAATTCATAGAAGAAACTACTCCTGGGATATTTCTGAAGCTAAAAAAATATGCAAAAGTCAGTAATTTTTGTTCAGTATTGAAAATACAATCTCACTGCTAATACAAATGATCCTGGCCTGAAAATGTAGATTCAGTTGACCTAAAAGGACACATACCAGTGCAGAAGCAATTACATCAATTTCCATGGTCACAAAACAAAACCAGAGTCATAGATCAAGTAGGTTAGCAGATACATTAATTAAGATATTCGGGAGGTGATTTCCTGGGAAATACAGCCAATAGGGGAAATCTCCTTTGTTAGTCTCAAATGTTGGTCTCTGATGTCATTCTTTAGATTTGGAGTTTGATGGAAGCTATTGACCTGGTATGAATACTGGTGTGGATATACCCCAAATCACTTATATTTAAAATAATAAGGCAGGCGCAAAATGGGACAATGAATGGTTATTAGGGGGAGTAATGATAGCTTAAGGTAACTTTGCTCTGTGTCTGAAATATTCCAACACTCTATGGTTATGGACTTCTAATCAATTAGCCTTGTAGAACCTTCAACATGGATATGATCTTGTTTCTGCAACTTCTTTATCCTCACCATATCTTTTCCAGAAATTTTATGCAGCTTAAAGTATGTTTCTCAATCCTATTAGTTAGATACGAGGTCCTGCTTAGTTTATATGATTCATTTTTTTCATGCTAGAATAAAATGTGAGCCTATTGGTACAGGATTGAATAATGCAGATTCAGTCATTCAAGACATGATGCAAGTGCAGAATTGATCTTTCAACCCTGACCATGGGGGGGGGGCGGGGGGAGGGGGAACAACAAACAAAAAAGAAACCTTACTTACAGGGCCCAACTTAGCAGTTTAATTATGTTTCAGTACATATCAACACTGCATTATCAGTATTATTTAAGTTTGACTTGCAATATTTCTGTCTTTAAAATATTTATTTATTTATTTAATGTATATGAATACACAGTCACTATCTTCAGACACAACCGAAGAGGACTTTGGTTCCCATTACAGATGGTTGTGATATCAATGGTCAAGAGCACTGACTGCTCTTCCAGAGGTCATGAGTTCAATCCCAAGTAACCACATGATGACTAAGAATATTTCTGTAAAATAATTTCAGGAAATATTTAAAGGCAATGAAGATGTGAAACTAAGATAAGCACACCTGAAAAAGTATGGCTAATAGATTGTGATTTCAGATCGTTGTGATAATTCTTGGTAACTTGTAACAGTGGATGCTGCCCATCTGTTTGCTTAGGTGAGATAGAATCTTCATGCTAGCTGGATTCCGTCATGGAGAGTTTCCCTAAGACTAGACAATGTAACCATTAACTATGGTGCTTCATTTACTAAGTTCCTTGGAACGCTTGCATTAGAAATCCGAATTTGGGAGGCAAAAAAATAAGATGGCTGAAAACATTAAAATGTAAATACAAGAGATGACCTGTGAGAAAAAGCTTGTCCTCTCTACACCATAGTTGAGGTAGAGCTGATTATTCTATTAGTGCTGAGACCAGACACATACTATAATATCTAAATTCAGTAACTCCAAACCTATTGATATTTTTGTTTGAACTTAAACAAACATCTTAGAATTTAAACAAAAGAACATATTAAATACTAACACACAAAATTCCTTTAGAAACATCCTGTACATGCCTTAAGGCTCAGAGAAGGCAACCCCCCTCCACATATTTCCCTCCCACAAGTGAGGCAGGTCTGTGTGTCATGCCTTTTTAATTCTTAGAGACCTCGCTGAGCAGCTCCTCAGGTGTCCTGCTAAGTTTTTGAACACACAGGACAACCAACTATGAACTCATTTTTACCCTGAAGACAGACTGAACGTATCAAAGCCATGTGAAACCTTCACTGATGGGAGAGGGCTTCCTCATTTTTCAAGTGCCTTTTAAAAGTTCAAAAAGATGCCAGAAGTCGAGGCTATATTTAAATTCAACTCCATCTGTGTGTATCCATCTAGAATTCCAACAGAGATTTTCTTCCGGACATAAGATAGCCTTAGAGAGAGCCTATTGTTCATTTTTCCTATAAAGCTCAATCCCTGAAAGAGTGTGCAATAGCACGCAGTGTGTTCAGCATCCATGAGAACTTAGCCATGTGATTTAAAATATAGATTCTCCTTCTTTTGCTTGTTAACAGTAGACATCAGTTCTCATTCATGCCTTTGTGATAGAATGTTTCTAGACCCCAGCTTTACCTTCCAGGTTCTCTATATTCATCAGCTATATTTCACACAAGTCAAATTGTAAATATCATTTCAAATTTCAACTTGTGAGAAAGAAAGGGAGAAAGCAAAAAGGCCAATACCAAAAACAAAACAAAACAAAACAAAACAAAACAAAACCTTTAGTTTTCTTCCATTATGGGATAAAAGCATTTCAGTTTGTCCATCAGGAAAAGGAAGCATATTACTTTTTTAAACATGCAGGAACCCTTGGAAGCCAGAAGAGGGCATCGGATTTCCTACAGCTGAAGTTAAAGGCAGTTATGTGCTGCCCTGAGTAGATGCTGGGGGGGTCCTCTGGAAGTGCTCTTAACCACTGAGCCGTCTATCCAGTCCCCCATCTGTCAAGAATATTGACTGTACTTTTCTGAAAGGTATATGTTATTAGAACTTCTGACTGAATTTGTCTGCTCATAGGAACAGTATGCAAAGAAACTGGGTTATTTAGAGCTCTTCAGAAAATTCATTTTAATTATTTTTGAGAGTAAATGTAATTTACATCACGTCTCTTTTCCCTTTCGTCCAAGAATCCTTTCCGTAATCCTTCCTTACCCTTTCAAACCTATGGCTTCTTTTTCATTAACTGTTGATACACACACACACACACACACACACACACACACACACACACGCATGCACAGACACATATATATGATATGTATTCCTAAATATAACCTTCTCAGTATCTATAATGTTTCATGAATATATGTTTTCACAGAGAAGTTCTTTTGATGAGGAGTAAAGACTATGCTTATTTGTGGGTATAAGCACATATTTTTACAGTGTAGTTAGGGAGTATATATGTTTAGTAATGTGGTGAGTGTAGGTGCTCCACTATGATCCATGAGTTCACTATCCCCGTGTAACTGGCTATATTACAAGGCATGATGTCTCTTTTCCTGAGATGGTCTTGTCTTAGGTTCAATTAGAGACCTTTGGTTACAAACAAGATATGTGTGCCACTACAGTACCCTTCAGGTTTTCTTACCATGTTGCTTTTTTTTGTGGTTCGAGCTTGTTATAACTGCACAGGATTGTTCTTTGCTTCCTTCATTTGGGAATCCTGCATTGTGCCTCCTGATACTATGAAAGCTAGTTCTAAGGAAGGAAACACTCAGATCAATTCCATCTCAGAGTCAATTATGCCTATGTCCTAAGTTTATGGTGTCTTCAGCAACAGGGACTTTTAATCTATGTCTACTGGCAATCAGGGGCAATAGCAATAGCATGTATGCTTGGAGAGTTACTTGGACAGCTCTGACCAATGATATAAAAGAGGATTTCTCATGCCTTGTGTTAGGCTTTCTTAGGTAGTCTTTGGTCTTTGGAGGGAGCATATTCTGCACAAATGAGAAATATAAATTTGAACTATGTATGTATATTTATAGAAATGCATATACACATATATTATATTGCATATTATATATTATTTATTACATTTATATTATATGCTATATATTATATATGCATATATGTATATATATATATATATATATATATATATATATATATATATATATATATAATGTGTATTGTTAAATAGTTAAAAGTATGATTCCTTAGGATCTTTTTCAGGCATCCTATTATTTTATTGTTCTCCTTCCTCCTTCTGTATTTATCTCCCATCCACCATGCCTAATTAAAGCCACCTCCCCTTATTTCCCTTTCCCTGAACAGATGCTTGTACTCTATATTCCTTACTCTTGGTAGCCCAGCCCCTACCCCAACAGTGATCCCTTCTTATTTTTCAAGTTTCTCCAGTTACTGCAAGATATGTACTTGCATCTGACAAACTGATGCTAGGATCTTCCAATAGATATTAGAAGAAAAGGAAGGTGGCAGGGGGTAGGGGTTGGTTAGGTGGTAGTGTGAGAGAACAGGCCATTTTACATTTGAACTTCAAATGTTGAAATTGCAGGCATGTGCCAATATGCCAGACTTGAAGAGTTCTCTATAGATACAGATTTGTGAGTCTCTAATTTACTATAAGGTACTGTAGACACAATCACTGGCACTAATTCCCTAAGAATCTTGACTGGTGAGTTTGCTAACCAATCGAGTGACAGTGAAATAGTGATGTGGGTTGTTACAAGTTCCAGGAATGGAGTCGTGTGAGGAAATCTGAGTGCTTATGAGAAAACTCCAAGAAAAAAAATAAAGGCAGGGATAACCTCAGTTTCTTCAAAAACGCAGAATTGTTCTTGGAATATGTTTTCATGCTCCTCCCAGGTGTGGCAGATAGGAGTGAGTTTACTTCAGATCACTCATAACTGCTTGCTGCTGTTATCAATGAAATGTTTGCACTATCCTTCATAGGCCTCAATGGGAAAACACATCTTGCCACATGTGGCTCATCTTTGTGAATACAGCTTGAACTCGTGAGAACTTTACTCAGGTGATTCTTCTTAACCCTCAGGGTGTAAATTGTCTACTGATCTGAATAAAGTTGGCTATTGCAGAAGACTTTAATTACTCTAATTTTCAGTCCCAACTTTCCCAGGTTCACACCACCAAGTAAAGAGCTAAATAATGTTCTGTTTTCATATTGTTGATAATTATAACCAGCATGGTCAGTAACAGATTTCATGTTGAATCTCAATGTGAAAATATCAAATCAGGATTTGGGAATTTTTCTCGTAAATATGTATTGTTCTACTTTGTATTCTAAATTGCAAGAATGTGCTCAAGACAGGAAGAATTAAGAATAGATGATATTTTTGATGAATAATTCTTTGACATTAGATGAGTCTTTCCTTGACTTCTTCTTATATTTTAATGACATTTGAAGCCAGTATTGAAAACAATATTAAGAAAATGTGGTGTTTATACTAATCTGAAAACCTTCTTCATTATAATTCTATTATTGAGTCTCTACAACAATAAAGGTAAAAGTAATGTTATTACTTATTACTGGTTTCATACCAATATCTCTTAGTCATATTGGCTGTATGTATAAAACTAGGAATCTCTATTTAATTGGAATTCATATTTTCATTATAAACATTTAATGTATGTTAATTAGATACATAAAATATTACCTTATACAATTTTGATTTTTTCTAAAATAATTTTATGTAATTTACTCTGGCCTCTTCAGTACAATCTCGTTATTCTCCTGTTATTTCTTTACTAAGGTTTTCCTATATCTGTCTTCATATTTATTGGGAAGAGATTAAAGCTCAAACTTGTCACTTTCGAAGGATGTATAAATGAAAAGCCATTTGATCAGACACACATGCACACACATACCCTCATACTCTCTACTAGTTTCTCTGTCAATAGCATTGTCCTCTACTGTACATGAACTTGTTTAAAATTGCTTCTCTTCAATACTAACTTGAGAATCTTCTATTATAATTTGCAAATATTAACATAATGATATAATCAGCTTGCTATTCCTCTCCATTTCATATTTTGCCTCTACAATGTACTTTTATACCCAATGTATGATAACATTTATTCCTAATAAAATAATATTTGTCTTAGTAATAATAAGTCCATTACTTCAACTTCATTATTAGGGGAGCCTAATGACATGGATTTTAGAAAAAGGAACCCTGAAAATCAAGAAGTGTGAATAACTCCCCAAATGATAATGATAATTCTAAATACTTGATGGTCTCTTTAAGACACCATGCCTTGGTACCATTTTCTTTTGCTGGAGCAAAACACCTGGACAAAAGTAACTTAGGCATAAAGGGTTGATTTTTAGCTCACAGTTGCAGGCTACAGATACAAGCAGGACGTCACAGCAGGAAGAGCTTGAAGTAACTGGTCACATCCACAGGCAACAGCAGAGAGAATGGTGCTTGCCTGTGTTACTCAGTTCACCCTCTCTGGTTGCACAAAGTCCAGAGCCCAGGAAATGATGCTACTCACTGTAGCATCTTCTCACATCAATTCAGCTAATCAAGACAATCCCTGCTAGATGCACTCAATGACCAATTTGATACAGATAATCCCTGGGACTCTTTTCCCAGCTGATTCTACATTGTGCCTAGCAGATAATTAAAAGTAACCAACACCCCCAATATTTGAGCACCTCTTCTGGATGTACAGTGTAGGAGGACAGTCATAGGCTGGCCATGACATTTGGATTTTGACTTTGTGGGCGAAATTATTTTGATTATCTAAAAAAAACACTAAACTAAATAAAATAATGAAATGTAACAGCTCTGTGTGTCTGTGGTAAGGAGATAATGTTTCTACATATGATGAAGTCCTTGTTAGTTATTTTATCTTTAAGCTTGCCCAAGGAGCAGCTCCTTGAGCAAGAATTTTCAACACCCTTATTTTTTGTTTTATGTCTCATTTAATGGCAGTATGCTACCCAATATGTCTTGTTAATTATATACTGTTTAGAAAATGGCTACAAGTAACATTAACAATGGTTAGTCTCCACCCTGCCTCTGTCATGAAAAGGCTGTGTGTCATTTTTTTTCTATTAAGCAAAGTGTATATATTCTTTTGAATTGTACATTTTCTTTCTTGAAAAAAATCAATGCTTAAATAAAATTTACACAAAATTTCCCAAACTGTTTTGCATTTGCATATATGCTTATATTTTAATAAATAGTTAATACAGTACTGACTTCCTTATTCCCTCTGTTTACACCACCTGAAGTTGACTTATTGAATATGTCAGTGATGCCACCATGCAGGGATGCAGCCCCTATAGCAGATGTGGTTTGGTAGCAGTTAAGCTGGTTAAAAGTAACCAAACACCATAGAGCTGATGTTTTAATTTGTTATGGAAGTTCAGTAACTATAACTATTATCCATGGGCAGCTACTTACTTCTAGCACTTAAATGAAAATGTAGTGACTATAAATCAACCTTTGATTAGATTGCTATTTGCAAATCTACAAGCAATATAAAATGGAAAGCATTTAAACAAAGTACCTACTTCTCACAGATGTGCTTTTATTAGGCCAATAAAAACGAATCATATGGGTAAATTGTTCAAACATAAAACATCAATTAATAAACAGCTTAGTTTGTGCATCATTTATTCAACTACAAAAACAAACAAACAAGTGTTGTGAGCTTAGAAGGGTCATCACTTCAATTAGATAGAAATATTATCTTCTGAGATAATTTGACCTACATTCTACTCTTAAAATTTCAGATTATTTTTTATCCTTTACAAATTTTTCTTCTAGTCAGTTTT
>LR749693.1:1385016-1402516 GCA_902729485.2 Mus minutoides | reverse complement strand
TTACTAGTTAGTTCATATTGTTCTTCCACCTATAGGGTTGGAGAGCACTTCAGCTCCTTAGGTTCTTTCTCTAGCCCCTCCCTTGGGAAATCTGTGTTCCATTTAATAGCTGACTATGAGCATCCACTTCTGTGTTTTGAGATCTTCTTAGGGCAAGAAGTTCAATACAGAGTTCTTTGTCCTTGCATGAAGGGTACTGGGTACCATGACTGGTGCAAGATAGCCTGACTGTCATGATAGGATGAGCTGTGTAGAGTTCGGAAGATATCAATAATTAGAGACGGTAACAACAACAACAACAACAAAAACAAGCTCACATTCTGCTTATTAGTACAAATAAATCTTGATTCACTCAAGAACAATTTAAGCCACAATTTATTCTGCATCTATGCTTAAGCACATGGATGATGGTTTACTTTTTAAATAAATAAATAAAATATATTAGTCACTTTATCTTAGAGAAGTCACAGGTGTTTCAGAGTTCTACTGAAATGTTTCCATTTCTCTGCCTTCTTAAAATAGAAAAATGATATCTGTAGAGCATTTGTCTCCTCTTAGAATGTTTTATCAGAGCCACCTTCCGATTATCTTTCATTGATGTAGTTAAAGTGCCCAATACATTTCATTATCTGCTGTCTTTTACATATATAGATTTTGTGTGATGTATCCTGTAGGCTAGATTCTTCATATATAGAAACATTTTTTGTTACTAAGACAAATTCTTTGGTCAGGTGGACTTTGATAAATCTGTTCAGTACAAACTCAAATATCCAGCCTTAGGAACCCATTAAAATTTATCCAGGAGCCTGAATTCTGTGTCTATGTAGCTAGAAATGCTCACTTAATTGGCCTAAGGTATAGATGTATGAAAACTGCACATACAGCAATGATTAAGAGCAACTCTTCCAACAATGTTTTAGGACCTAGACCAGATTTCAAGTCTTTATACTTGAAGCTTATCTGTAAGGTTTATTTTTCAGTTACACCACTACCTGAATATCATGTGTATTACAATTTGGGGTCTATTATCCATATATTCTACTGAAGTGAAACCAGTTACCACTTGGAAGGAAAGCTGCTATAATTTTACATATTTTTTTTTCTATGAGTTTGAACACAGATTGAAGGATTTGGATTGTAAGGTCTTCACACAAATCTCAGAAAGAAGAAAACCCCAAACCAAAGACAGAGTGGTTTGTGATTCTACAGTCTATAACACCAGTATTTAAGCTGTTTAAGGCAAAAAGTATGATTTCATAGCGAGGTTAGACTATTTAAGAATTCCATGCCTCAGTATATAACAAAAATACCATATATGTGTAAATCAGGAAGTAACTAGACTTAATAACTTTGTTTTGTGTGTGTGTGTGTGTGTGTGTGTGTGTGTGTGTGTGTGTGTAATCACTGCAAAACTGTGTATCTGCTCTACTTGAATCTCCTTTCCTTTTTGAAATGTATCAACTAAGAGCTCTTCACAAGGTGGTGAATTCATGAGGCAGGTACAGGTCATACAAATGTATATCTCTTGAATTCAACCCTGGGGATTCTTTTTAAGGAGGAAAAGGTATTTACTTACATCTCAGGCTGACACTGATGTGATATTTTACGCAATGTCCAATTCCCAAGGTGTTGTGATATTGCTAGAGAGAATTTGACATGCCAATGTGTTTCTGAAATAGTGATGGTTGGCATGACTCTGGAAAAATATGTCAGTCTTTTCAGAAGTGTAGTTACAAAAGTCCTTGCTGTTCTGTGGAGAAAGCAAAGGGTGGATTGTTGTATATTATACTGTTAAGTGCCTTTCCCTGATGCAATAAGTCCTGCAGCAATCTATACAGAGGAGGTCATAGGTAACATCACACAGCTCTTACTGCAACAACAGCACCACGACACACACTTCATTCCAGGCGGCATCCTTATGCAGAAACTACATTTTTTTTTCTTGTAAATTGCTGCATGAGGGGATTTAAACTATATAAGCGACCTACCTAAAATCACAGTTCTATGTCAGAATATAGGCTTTGGTTTAATATTGAAAATCTCCCCTTTACATACTGTTAATAATAAAATGGCTCATGGCACTTGTATTGGGTTCCCCAGGAACCTTAGAGATCAAGCAATAAAGTAACTGTAGTGGTTGGGGTTTTTTTTTGTTGTTGTTGTTGCTGTTGTTGTTGTTGTTGTTTTGTTTTGTTTTTCCAAAATATAATGTTTCCTCTGGGATGCTCAGATGATGAACCCCCAGAGATGTTGCTTAGCAGTAGGATCTTTGCCTACCTTGTGCAAGGCTTTGGGATCCATCACCCACAGCAGAATAGAAGTCTTATTTGTTGTGTATCATGACACATATGCATGGTGACATCTGCTTAAGAGGCTGAGGCCCAAAGATTACTTGCTCCTTGAAGTGTAAGACTGACCTGTGAAATAGAACTTATAAGAGATGTAGGCTTTGTTTACAGTGCAGGTGTTGAATAGAAATGATTGAATGGAAAAAATGGAGAAGAATATCAGAATTGTTCAAAACGGGCCTAAACTTTGTAATGCAATCTGACTAAAGACC
This sequence comes from Mus minutoides, assembly GCA_902729485.2. Taxonomy (NCBI): domain Eukaryota; kingdom Metazoa; phylum Chordata; class Mammalia; order Rodentia; family Muridae; genus Mus; species Mus minutoides. The sequence continues at coordinate 1,399,956 of LR749693.1, read as the reverse complement.
TAGACTTTAGATTCCCTGAGAAAAAGAGGAAAGGGAGCTATTACCCTTCTGAGAAATGAGGCAGTGCTGGAAACTAGGTTAAGGCAAATATATATATATATATATATATATATATATATATATATATATGGCAATAAAATTCAAAGGCAATGGACTTGGTTATTTTCCAAACATGTTTAATTTGGCACAAGTAGTGTATGTGTTTTAGAGGAGGAGCTGTTGGTAGAGAGCCCTGGACATCTGGGGACTAAGGAAGTAGGCATAGGATGCTGTTGGGGCAAGGCAGAACGGGACACTTGAAAGTGTTGAAATGCCTGTGAATGCCATATATGAATCATGTATGAATCACACACCACAGAAAACATGAGAGAAGATAGGTATTTGAAGTGCATATTATATTGTTCATTTTAATATACCCCCTTAAGCTCTTCTATAGCTATTTTTTTCAGCTTCATTGAGATATAATCAACAAAATAAAATATATCCTTGAAATAATGTACAACTTGATATGTTTTGAATTCAAAATGATTAAAACAAGCAAATTGCTACAACTGTTACTTCATACACCTATGTTTTTAAAATCTACTCTCAGCAATTCACAGGTGGGCCATACATTACATGTAACTAGAGTCAATGGCTATTGGCATGGTAGATCTCGAATTCCTTTATCTTGTCTAACTGAGTTAGAGAATAAGAACATTTCATTATCGATTGTCTCACAGCCATTATATAACAAAGAACAGGGGGAAAAGGCTCAGTCATTTTGTAGCTTTAGTCCCAGTCAAATGTGTTCTGAAAGGAAAGGGTAGAGATGATTCATTGTTGCATGTCGAAATATTTGGCATGGCATTCTTAATTGTCACTTGACTTACCTCAGTTAGGAGGAATGTGTTAGCATTCCTATAACCTTGGGAGTAAAAGATTTGATCTGGAGTTTTAATACCTGCTTCAGTTTGCACATAGTCATAGTGAAAAATAAACACACACCAACTGGGTGTCAGATAAATGGAAAGAAGAAATCTGAATGATAAAGATGAACTTCTTGAAATCAGTATGCATTAGTTGGTAAATGTTACATTTAATAGGTATCAAGTAATGACTTTTGAGTGATTGAATGTACACAAAGCCGATCAATCCCCAAAGAGCAAACAAATGCCTTTAGTAATGGCTATGGGGGAGATCACAGTCCAAATCCTCATAGGATTTACACTTGTAAGGCATGCAAGCCCTGAACAACTCACAGTTCACTTACCAGTTATTTGCATTTCCAAATCAGACTGAAATCAGAACTGGCTGTCTGAGATTGGGTTGCTCTGCCTCTTACAATACCAGGGAATTAATTGTGAGCAGTCACTGTTATTTATCTATGCTACTCTACAGCACTATTTATTTTTGATAGGCAGAATGTTTGAACTTGGAAGATGTCACAATTACTGAAATGAATGTTTATTTTTTGTCTTTCCACAAACAGAATGCAAAATGACACAGTGATCATTTCTTGTCTAAAAGAGATTTTCCTAAGAGACCTTTCCCCTGCTCAGTGCAAGAACTAATAAAATATGACAGCAAAGAGGACTTTTCTTCGCTTAAATGCTTGGCAGTAAGGAGGTCTCTGTTACAGTTGCCAAGCTGTTAATTTCACTCACCACCCTAATGTTCATCCATATTTTTTTCAATTTTTAATCTACTTAATAGTTAAAAGGAATAGACCACATGTTTTAATCACCAGAAGAATTGTTTATATATTTGAAATTTTATTCAATGTTATTCATTCTAAACTTTAAATGAAAAATAAAGGAGAAATGGAACACAACCTTAAAACTCTAGGTTTGGGCAAAAAGGAGAAGTCAGAAGTTATTTTTACATTGAGAGTGAATGCATCATGAAATTTCTCCTGTAGTGTCATTAGGGGAAATACCACCTTTAACTTCAACTTTATTCCTGAGCATACGGTGTGACACCTCACTATTCAAAAGCATTCTATGCACACATGAGAAAGTCTAGCAGAGAGGTATTTCATTGACTCTAAGAAAATAAAACATCTACACTGAGGCAGGATGGTTGCCTCATGTTGGAACTACACAAGGAGTTGGAAACCAATTGAGTTAGAGTGGCCCTGGATGTCCCCAGGGTATGATGGTACCCAAGGGATATGTCCCCTTCTCTGAGGAGAAGGGCAGGAGGTAATTGGGGAGAGATTTGTAATGATGGAATTGGAACAAGAGGAGGAATGGGAACCAAGATCAGGATGTGAAGTGAATAAATAGATGATAGATAGATAGATAGATAGATAGATAGATAGATAGATAGATGGATGGATGGATGGATGGATAGATAGATAGATAGATAGATAGATAGATAGATAGATAGGATGGATGGATGGATGGATGGATGGATGGATGGATGGATGGATGGATAGATGGATAGATAGACATGATGTATGTGAAATGCCAAATCTTTTAAGTTCAGACTCCATTTTAGAGAACCTGACATAGGTTTGAACTCAGGTAAACTGACAGGCTGGTACCTAGCATTAGTCTGGAAGTTGTTCCCCAACAAAAAATGAGCCTAGCTCCAGTCTCTAGGCTAATCCGCAACAAGACCAGCATTTTCAGGTTACACCCTCAAGAAGACTAGTGCCTCAAAGTTATTCCACCAACAAACCTGCACACTTGGGTTACAAGCCCACCTCCTGCCTAGTGAACTCTAGTGCATAAGAAATTAAGTTTGTGACATGACTCCCATCACCAATCAATTATGTTAAAGAACACAGGGGCTTCCAAATTAGATGCTTGAACATGTATTCCCTGTTTGCAGCTTACTATACAGCTTTTCCTCAATAGACATTCAGGGTTCGCCCACCACCAAAACTGTCCTGTGTGATGGCAGTGTGTTGTGGGGAAGGTGAGATAGATTGAATAAAGACTCTGGCATGAGTTGCATCAAGTCAGCTCCTGTCTGTTTTGGGGGGATCACTAAATTATCCCTGGCACTACAGAAGGATGGATGGATGGATGGATGGATGGATAGATGATAGATAGATAGATAGATAGATAGATAGATAGATAGATAGATAGACAAGCAAACTCAAACAAAAATATTTCAAAAACATTTTGTTCCTGGTGTCTACATATTCCTTCTTGTAAATCATCCTCTAAATACAAGGTTGATCTACATCATGACTGACATCAGAAGGAATAGGCTTATATTTCATGCAACTGGAAGTTGTAATGCTCCCTTAATAACACCCCATTTTGACAGCCTAATTAGATGGAGAATAAGCAAATCAAGGGTCTATCAGTGCTAGATGAGCACCAATAATTTTTGATGTAGCTTTAATTACTAGAATCCACACTTCTTTCTGGATTCTATGTTTTATCAACTTTCACCTTTGAGCAAAATTGCTTTTTCACTCAGAATCTTGTAGACATCCTACTGACAGGGGTCTGTCTTCCTGCAGTTTTTCAATGCTTCCATTTCCAAGACTGTTTCTTTGGACAGAAGCACTTCCCTAGGCCTTCATTCAAGTCTTCCCTGTGGAGACTGCAGCCAAAGCCACATCTTGCCTGTGACGCACATGGATTTACCTGAGCAGGCTTCCTGCCTCTCAGAAACCAGGAGATAACAAGTGTTGTCAATGATGATAAATCCTTAGGCAACAGAATGCTTGAGATAATCAATTCAAATTGGTTTATGTTGGCTCACAACTGCAGAAGTGCCAGCCAAAACACCCTTTCCTTAAAGCACTGTATATACAAGGAGGTTACTTCTCTCTAATTCCTTGAGAATAGCAGTGATATTTCTCCTTTTCTTATCCTAATTTCTCAAAACCCCCACATGAATTAGTTGAGCTTGCCATATTTACTGTTTGTCTGCGGCATTTCCCTTCAATGTCAAGATGTCAGCACCATGAGCAAACCAGTTTTTCTGTGGTTCTGAATATCATCAGATACATACAGAATTTATGTCCAATTTCTTGATCCTTATAGGCACATGAACTAATCTCTTAGATTTTTTTTTTTTTTGGTATTTCCAAAGCTCTTTTGTTTTTTTTTTCCCACAGACACATCTGCATAAAAAGTACATGTAAAAAAATGATTGCTCAACAATATATTGGTTTCTTTGTATTATGAAATCGAAAGAAACTGGATGGTTGGAAGAGGATTTTAGAGGTGCATTCTGGGACCTGGTCAATGACCTATGATGTTCATGAATAAGCAGAAATGTATCTGATTATGTATGCTTTAAAGAATAAAAGTAGATTTATATAACAAAACAGAGAAATAAAAGCCTTACAAGAAGCAACTTAACCCCTATTTCTAGGGACGTGACCAGAGAGAATGGGAGGAAGAAAGAGGGTGTATAACTGTATGTGAGTATGGGCTGGCAGCCCAGAGAAGGATTAGGGGTATTTTAAGGGAGTCAGGCTACTGCTGCTTGCATTTAGGATTGATGAATACTAATTTGTGGGAATATTGAGAGATAAGTAGGTATTATTAAAATACATTTACCAACTGAAACAGCTTCATCTTTCTTCGCATGAAAGAAAAATAAGAAAGCAGAAGAAAAAGCATATAACAGATGAGGACTTAGGGATCCAGTTGGGCACAACCAAAAGAAAATGCAGAGGTTTGAACTCTAAGCCTATGGGCCCTTCTGTGCACAGGCTGAGGTAGCTACCACACTGATATCATAGTAATGTTCAAATATGTTTTTCAAAACCAACAGTAAAATCCCAAAGATGGATCATCCTGATATCACCCTATGGTTTTCCTTTCTTAGTCAGCATATGAAAAAATGTCCAGCAAGTGGTGTCAATTATGCTGTTCCTGTTTTTAAACTGAGGTCCAAGGACTAATGCCTCGATGATTATCACATAAATGATATTAATCACAGCAAATTCTGTACTTCCTAACTTGCATACATATATAATGATTACTGTATTATAATGATGTAATAATAAAAGGTACAGGTGTAGATATGTCTTTTTGTTTTGTTTTGTTTTGTTTTTTGTTTTTGTTTCTCAAGACAGGGTTTCTCTGTGTAGCCCCTGGCTGTCCTGGAACTCATTTTGTAGACCAGGCTGGCCTTGAACTCAGAAATCCGCCTGCCTCTGCCTCCCAAGTGCTGGGATTAAAGGCATGTGCCACCATGCCCGGCTTGTAGATATGTGTTGATGGTAGAATATCTGGCAACTAAATCCTGGGTTCCATCACCAGCACTAACCTATACACAAACAAACTTGACAAGGTACATTAGATATGGTGAAAATGCACACAAACAAACAAACTTGACAAGGTACATTAGATATGGTGAAAATGCTATCAATTAACCACTGGGACCAGATGACAGATGCATTCCAGGTTTCCAGTAACCAAGGTCATGTTGTCCCCAAGGAAGCCAAAGTCCTACACAATACTGTGACATGCACTACAAAATCACGCTGAAACTTGAAAAACTATTGTAACTCATTAGGCACTCATGCTGCGCTAGGACCTTGCCTTCATTATGCCAAGTAGAGACCCAAAAGAAAGCACAGATGATGGATTTGAAAGTATACTAGGGACATAAATGTTAGGAGTTATTCCCACAGTCATTGCGATTTTATTCACACTCGATATGTATGTAGAGTTGGAATCATCAGAGAAGAGGATAATAGAGTACACACTCCACACACAAAGAAACGCTATAAATCCCTCAAAGAGGAAAAGGGAAATCCTAAAATCGCAACATGCGCACTACATGATAATGTACAATGAGATTAAGCAGGCAAAGACAAATGCCACAAGAGCTCCTATTTACAGAAGGCTGATTCCACTGGGAGGGAAGGGCAAAGCAAGGGGTTGGGGTATGTTTTAAGCCTGGAACAAACAGCATAGTGACTACAGTTAATGACCTTTTTCAACTCTCAGAATGAGCAAAATTTTAAAATGTCTCAGCACAAAACAATTGCACAGTGGCAGCCATTTTAATTATCTTGATCCAATAGTTTCACATTATCCAGGTTCGCCAATCCATCGCATCATTAACACGCTGTCAATAAAACAAGAAAAAAAAAATACAATGGACCATGAGAGGAAGCTATGATCTAAAAGCAGAAGAATTGTCTCCCAACTTTAACGTGAAAAGAAAATATTGAATCAAATGGCATGCAGCGCCAGAGTAGGAGAAGGTAGGAAGTGTTACAGTGGTAATGAAGGTTGGCATGAGAAAAGCAGAGAGAGCTCAGATGTGGTGGCTGCCATATACAATCCCTTCCCTTGAGAAGCTGAAGCAGGAGAATTGGCATGAGTGTAAGGCCATTCTTGGCTACAGAATGAACTCTTTCTCAATAAATAATAAAAAAGGAAAAAAATCTCAAATAAGCAAATAATCATTGCCTCTACAAGAATTAGTGCAATTAGAATAAACTCCAAAATAAGTAGAATATAAATAGGACACAGGAAAATTATCCAACAGACTAATGAGACAAAGAAGTGGTTCTTTGAAAATGAGTGATTGTTAATAGACAAATCTCTTAACTAGTATAGAAATGAAGGAAGAAAAATTTCCATTAGGAGCTGGGCATCTCAGTGGTGATAAACTAGTCAAAGCAAAGGTCAGGTAAGCAGGAGTCACTTGGCTCCAAACATTTAAAGTTGACTGACATCAAATTCTCCAATTATTCAGGAAATGGGAGAGGAAAGAATTCCCCCTGTTACACATTCTGGCAGTAGCATGCTCTTGATACCCAAACCAAGGACACAACCAAAGGAGAAAACTGCTGCCTAATGAATTATATGAGCAGGGTTCATAGACCTATTCAAAAAGAACCAGAAACACAAATCCAAGAGCACATTTAAAAACATTCGAAGCAACTGCTCTGTTCAGCCCACAGAGTTGGTTCTCTGTCCACATAACAGTAGACATGACAAGGCAGGGAAAAAGAGTACATTTGAAAACAGATGGTCTCTCTACAGAGGGAGACAAGTCATAAGATAAAAGCCCAGCTCCGTTTCATAATAAAGAGACTGGCCAGCCATGCTGGGCATGAAAGGAACAAATGTGAAGTATAAAAGCTGCATTTGCGAAGCCAACATTGATGACAATGAGAAGCTGGCAAGACAAGAACGAAAATAGAAATATGGGTTTCCCCTGCTTACACACAACGCTGGAAATTTCACCCAGGATTCCCAAAACTGAAAAAGAAATGATGTTCAGTTAGAAAAGAGGAAGTCAAACTAGACAGTTTCCACATGGCATGACCTTGTATGTGGAAAGCCCCAAGAATTCCACCAAGATCTTAATGAACTCAGAAGACAACACTGATTAAAGACATCAGAAGGACAGTTGCACAATACCTGTGACTTATCTGAAATAAAACCCAGTAAAGAAACCCAATGAATACAAACAAAATTATCAATAGAAATAAATATAACCAAAGACCACAACAATGAAAACTATAAAAGATAGCAGAGCGCTTTGATTAGTACCCACAAGGAAATGATAGCCCTGTTGGTTGATTGTGAAATTATACTGTATTAAAAATTTACACAACAATATAATCCCTCCAAAAATATCAATAGCATTCATCACAGAAATAGGAAAAGATATGAAAGTCAATATATAACCATAAAATAATTTTAAAATATCATAAATGCCCTAAGCAATCTTGGGAAAAACTAAATCAGGTAGCATTATATGACCTACATTCGGAATATACTACAAAGGTGTAGTCATCAAAATTTCTCTGTATTGGGAAAACCAAGCTCAGACAACTAGAACTGTGAGGAGCCAAAAACAAACAAACAAAACACCTTTGTATCCACAACCAAGAGATTATTAAACCACGCACTAACAACATGGCAAGAGATGGCTGTCTTTCTAATAAATATCTAAGAGGAAGTTGGATCTACCCTAAGATACTCAAAAAATCAAAGCAAACAGACAAATGGTCCGGCATCTTCCTCATTGATATCTGCACAGAAAGAAAAAAAAATGTCCTAAGTATGAAGACGTGACCCCCAGAAAGAAAATATATGAAACTGTACAAGGGACTAATATCTAGACTATGCAACCAACACAAACAGGAAAAACTCCACAAATAATCTGCTTTATATCTGGGCAATCCACTTCAGCAGACATTTTCAAAGAGATGCATGCAAATGGCAACAGAAATGCTAATCCATCAGTATTACTTGTCACCCCAATAATAATGACTTTAGTAACAATACTGAAATACAAGTTCTGGCAAGACAGAACTCTTGCATAATATTGGTGGAAATCCTCAAAGAATAGAGCTATCATGTGATTTAGCAATCCTTCCACTGGGTAGAAATAGAACATAGATCAAATCAGCTTACCAAAGAGACATCTCCATTAACAAGGTTATTGCAGTACCAGTCAAAATAGCAAATAAGGAAACAATCAAGTATCCATCAACTGACCAATGGGTGAAGAAAATGTATATGCGCATATATATATATATATATATATATATATATATATATATATATATATATATATATATGTATATGTATATATATATACACACACACACACAAACAAACAATAGGATAATATTCAGCTGTAAAAGAGAATAGAAATTTCTTGTGTGTAGCATTGAGAAAGTCAGTGGAGATTACTTTGTCAAGGGAAACACGCTGAAATCAGGAAGACAGCTAATGTGTAGGGTCCTGTGGACTCAAGCCTAGAGTAGAATGGTGAACCTTAAACAGTGCTGGAGAAGGGCAGAGGGAGAAATGAGGAAAGGTATCCCCTATATAGATATGTAATTACCAATGAGTAAAGAATTGCATTTGTATTCCAATATCATTTGCCAACTATATTTGACTTTAATAGATGCTAACAAAGGAGGCTGGAGAGATGGACCAGCAGTTAAGAGCAGGTACTGCTATTGCCAGGGACCATGTTGCTTGGTTCACAGCTGACTGTTAACTCCAGATCCATAGGAACTGATGCCCTCTTCTATCCTCCAAAGGGTGGAGTGACAAGACTTCCTGGAGAGACCTGACACACATAGGAGAGACCTGTTCAACCCATATAGGGATCCAATGACAAACCAATGTATGGATATCATCAAATTCCATTTTGGAGAACCAATGAATTTAATTGGAGTCTCTATTGGTTTGAATAGACTTGGCCCCCATAGATTCATGTGTTGACTGCTTGATTAACAAGGAGTGGAACTATTAGGAGGATCATCCTTGTTGGAATAGGTGTGGCCAGGTTGGAAGAAGTGTGTCAAATGTGGATGGGAGTGGGCTTTGAGCTTTCTCCTCACAACCTGAGGATGGCAGTGTTTTCCTAGTAGCCTTCAGATCAAGATGTAGAACTCTCAGCTCCTCATGCAACATGCCTACCTGGATGCTGCCATGCTCCAGCCTTGATGATAATGGACTGAAGCTCTGAACCTGCAACCCATCCACAATTAAATGTTGTCCTTTATGAATTGCCTTGGTCATGGTATCTGTTCATAGCAGTACAACCCTAACTAAGACAGGGTCACTTAAGGGAATATGTATGAGGGGTTACTTATAGGAACAGAAAACAATGCAAAGACATTGTATCGCCAAAGCCCACCCCAGCACAGGTGACAACAGCTTAGACTACTGGAAACCTAGAGCATACTGTGCAGCCAACTGGGCCACTTAACAGGTTCTTGTCATATCCAAGTGACACAGTTAGTCTCTTCCAGGCAGGTAACCTGGTCTTAGCATCTTCCTTGCAGTTTGGCTGGTCTAAGAGTGACTGACTCTGCAGATGATGATGATGATGATGATGATGATGATGATGATGATGATCATCATCATCATCATCATCATCATCATCATCATCATCATCATCTTGGGGGAGGAAAGGACCTAGCGAATGAATCTGTGTCACAGGCCCACACGGCTCCAGCAGAGACAATGGGAAGAAACGACCTGGGGAAGCGGCAAGGTGGGTTCCTCAGCTTGGCTTTGCTCCGCGCCAGCTTTATTCTGCTTCTTTCTCTCTCTCTCTCTCTCTCTCTCTCTCTCTCTCTCTCTCTCTCTCTCTCTCTCTCTCTCTCTCTCTCTCTGGTATCACACAGCAGCTATTCACTCACTCACTCTGCTCTCTCCTATGCTGGCTGGCTAAAGCTGGTACTGCTCTCCTCATCTGCTGCTCTCTGGCCTAACACTGCTGGCGCTCTCCTACACTGGTGCTAACACTGGTCCGGTCTCCTCATCTCTGACCTCTCTCTGCTACGCTGGTCTCTGGTCTCTGGCCCCTGGCTGGTCTGTGGCCCTCTGGTCTGTCACCTCTGGTCACTGGCTGGTCTGTCTCCTCATCTGTGGCTACCCTCAATTTATACTCCCATTCACTCACGCCACCTCACACCACCCAATCATAGACGCACACATCCAAGGCAGCATGCAGGATTGGCTGATAGAATGGCATCACGAGATGTTGCATTAATCTCTCCAACGAGTTACACGCTGCTTTTACTGCACATGACTGAGACTGGGATAAACAAGCGAGGTCACAGGGCTTGGCATAAAGCCAGGCCGCCATCTTTGGCCCATGCGGCCGTGCCAGCTCCTCACACATCTGGTCATTTGCAGGGACTTTCTGAATCTATTTTGGGTTGCTTACTTTCTGGCATCTGAAGTTTCTTTGGAGGATAGTATGTTATGATCTTGGAGGCAACTTCTACAAAACACAAGGACACTCTCTAGAACACATCTCAGCACAGACACGGGTATCTACACATAATTAAAAATAAATGAATGTTTTAAGAAGAGATCTAACATGTAAATAAAATAAAACAATGGATCTACATTTTTAGAAAGCTTTAACCCAAAGATTTAAAATTATAATGCTGAGGTAGACATTATTAAGTGAGACCCTATAGTCCTTTAAAAAATATTAGCGTTTTTTGTTTTTGTTTTTTGTTTTTTGTTTTTTGTTTTTTCTCTCTCCGGTGCTCTGGGTTAGAGCTGGTGTACATATATGACTACATCTAATTCCATTAATATAGTACCATAAAAGTGGTTTATATCTCTTCCTTGTGTCTCTGAGAGTATGATTGGCAGCTGCTAATAAAGCTGCGAGAGAAGCAAGCATAGAGGAGTCCCATGTCCATTATGTGGCAGTGCAGAATCTGCAAGTGTATGCAGAGCAGCAAACCCATAATTCAGAACCACAGATTCCTGATGGCATCCCACATTGAATGAAGTCACAAATGTGGATGTCAGCACTTTTCTTCATACAGAGGAGGGGGAGAAGGTGAGAGAAGAACATTCCCAATCCACAAAGGACACTTGGGAGGATCAGGAATTCAAGGCCTATACCTAAACATAGTAAAAGCAATATGTAGCAAACCAGTAACCAACATGAAACTAAATGGAGAGAAACTTGAAGCAATCCCATTAAAACCAGGGACTAGTCAAGGCTTTTTCTATCTATCCTATCTATCACTTTTCCCTATATATTCAACGTAGTACTTGAAGTTCTAGATAGAGCAATTAGATTACAAAGGGAGGTCAAAGGGATACAATTGAAAAGGAAGAAGTCATATATCACTATTTGCAGAACATTCAAAGCTGGAAAATTTTTCACAGTCTGGAAACTTAGTGCTTTAGCCACTTAAGACCATGTAATTGCATAAATAAAGTCTCATTTCATCTCTGGGATCTTGCTATCCTGCTTGGCTATAATGGAATTTTATTAAGGCCCTTGTAAATGTCCTGGTAAGTCGCCCACAGGACCAGCTTTTCAGGCCTCTTTCAAATTCAAGGTCAGGTGCACTGATCTTTTCCAGCGCTGATTTCAGAGGTCCTCTGAGCCTCAGGTCCTCAGCTTATGATGAACAGTGACCATTGTGCAACTCTCAGGTGCCCTCACTGAAAATAAACAACAAGGACTGGGTCAGCAGTGTGTCAACTCTCCCAGAAGGTGACTTGCCAGAAAGAGACCAACACTCTTGCAAGGGAACAGTATTGTATCCAAGCATCAACAGGCATCAATTTCATTTTGTTTTGTTTTGTTTTGTTTTGTTTTGTTTTGTTTTGTTTGAATTTATCTATGTGAAGAGTATTCAGGGCTCTTGTCTCTTGCTTTAAAAGATACAAATGGATTCTGAGAGTGAGAAATGTGTGAGGAAATGTGGCCTTGTCAGGCTGTTCAGTAAGGAAGGGGGAGGACTGAGGACCTTGCTAAAATTTCATATTAATGCTTTTGACCTTTCTAGATAGAGCATATTTCTCAGACAGGGAAATTCATTCGTAGAATAAAGTTTGAAATACTTTTTTATGTCTCTTGCTGCAACTGTCACAACTCAGGGCTAATGACCTGCAATAAAAAGACTCATGAATGGTAATATTTATGATATTTCATTTCAATGAGTCTCAGAGTGCTTTGCATCCTCTGAGGGTGGATATTATTCAGCCAATCACTGAGCCAATCTGAGGAATCCATGAGTAGGAGGCTGTGCTGTGCTCATGTACACAAACCTTAGTTCCTATACATGTTCTTTGCCAGTTTTCCCTTCAATTCTGTACCCTGAATAAACTGTGGTTTTATAGAACAAAGATGGTCAAACTTATTCCTAAAGGTAAAATGATAAATGTTTAAGGTGTTGAACTCTACCTGTACTTTCTGATGAATGTTCTTCACATTTTGTTGCTTTGTTTTATAATCATTTAAGTGCATATGGATTCAAGTTTGTCCTCAAATGCAGAATAAACTATGTTGAGGGATAAGTTTTGTCTATTGCTTATAGTTTGCCAAACTCTGACATATAAAATTAGGAAATACACAATTAAACAAGTAAATTACAAAATTCAATGTTTATTTTTTTTAAATAAAAATGTGTTGGAATTCGTAACTATGGAATTCAGAAAAATATTGAGTGGATATATATATATATATATATATATATATATATATATATATATATATATATATATATATATATACACACAGAATATATACACATATATATTATATATAAACATAATCTGATATATATATATATATATATATATATATATATATATATATATATATATATATATATATCAGGATGGCTGATGCTCTAGTGCATAATTTACATTAATAATTTACATATATAATATATGTATATGTATATCTATAATATACATGTATATGTCTATAATCTCTATTATATATAATGTATATATACACATATGTCTGTATATGTGTATAAATAATATGTATGTATATATGTGTATGCATGTGTATGCATGTGTAAATTTTATATATATATATATATATATATATATATATATATATATATATATATATATATTCTATTTGTAAGGATATTCTTGTAGTATAGGTTCTTTCCCTTAAAGGCTGAAAATACAACTTCCTCAAAAGGATCATGGCATGTCTACAAATTACTCCTGAATGATTTGTTAAGGGCAGTACTTAGAACATATGTGAAGGAGGAATTTTTTGTTCAGCTAATATGTAGTTGAAAGATAGCATTCATCCTCAGTTCTTGCAACTTGATTTTAACTTCTCAAAAAGATCACACCCATGAACCATATCAATGATCAGCCTGGCATGGTAAGGTGATGAATGCAGTAGTGACATGAATATTAGTAGCAACCAACCCATTCATTCTTCATTGGACTTAAGACCCACTAGGCAGTACAAAAACTATCCCTGGCTCTGAAAGCCTAGCTAGTTACACAGGGCTAGTGAAGTCATGAGTCTTGGAGAAGAACCTGTAACCAGTACTTTACTAAACCATCACAGCCCCTAACTACATTCTAAATATTTGTCCTTACAACCACAGATGAGTGTTACCCTCTCCCCACATCACAGAATCCGGTCAACAGATAGAGACAATTATAGTAAACAGCAACCAATCAAAACAGGGAGTAGTACAGCCTGTTCTGCTAATGATTTTTTAATAAGTGTGTTTGCAATATTTCTCTTAACCCAGCTAGCTCCCAAATAATTGAGACTGGACTGTTATATTTATTTTTACAAGCTTTAACATCACAACAACTGAGACGTATTACTCTACTTTAATCCTCTAAACTAATCTAACTACCTCCCAGCTAAAATCCTAGCAATACTAATCTTGCTTTCTGGGCTCTAGGTGTTTTCTCCTGGACTCTCTCCCTTTGATTAATCCCCACTTCCTCTCTTTCCTTGTCCCCTCTCCTGGCTGGGAGGAAATCCAGCCCTATTATTTCCCCTGCTCAGTCATTGGCTGAACAACTAGTTATATTGACCAATCAGAGAAGAGTTGAGGAGCAATGTTTACACAATAATGAGACAGGAGATTCTTAGTATAGGGATTGCAACCAGTTATGGGAGCACAGAAATCAGCATTTGAATAATACAAGGATAATCTTTACAAAGGGGACAACAGCATTACGCCTATACCAGGAAGTTTTCTCTGAGACTGTCTTTTACTAAGATCAGAATTATCAACATTGTTACTTATTTATCTCCATACTTCATTGCCCCAAATGAATTCAGCTTTAAAAACTTATCCTGGGGTATCTCAGGATACAAGGATCGAGCTTTAGTAGACCTTGGTGTATAGGAGCAGAGCCATTCAGTCACGCAGGCTGACATCCTTCATATATAAATATATATATATATATATATATATATATATATTGGGTTACAAGACAGCAAGGTGTCAAATATTCTTACTTTTATTTCCTGTAGTAGTTTATTTTTGGTTAGAAGGTCAGCAATCCTTTTCCATGAGAAGTTGCCCCATGGCAAACTAATCCCACAGTTCTCATGTCCTCACAACTTCTACAGGAGATGCCACTCATTCTAGAGCACAGGCACCTCTATATTCATCAAGAGTCAAGTCCGGACAAGAGGAAGTCATAGCCAGACCAAAAGAATACTAGAAATCTCCTGATGGAATTAACCTGTAACCTCAGGCTTTTTACCTGTCTTCTTTGTTCCAAGAAA